>NW_004624731.1:5716623-5795340 GCF_000247695.1 Heterocephalus glaber
TCCCCTTCCCCCTCTCTGCCAAATCCTGGATTATATGCAAATAGAGTTATATTTCAAGGATAGAAACTAACTCAATTTCTAAGAGTACTAGTAAAGTATTGGCTTCTGGCTTCTGATCTGACACATGAAGAGGTTGGAAGTCTTCACTTAGGCCATCACAACAAAAGTTGAACAGGCTGAAAATCACCTCTTAGATCTCTTGTAGACAATTGAAGTCACAGGAAAAATCAGACCGCGATACATATAATCACAGCTTACCTGCAGAGCAGGATTAGAAGCCCACAACTTAAAGCCAGTATAGGTAGGTGCCCTTTAAACTACTGTTGATGAATTCCCTGAGGCTCAGGGTGAACTAGCTTGAGAGTTAAAACTTTTAAGAGGGCTCAGTTTGTTTGTTTCTTCTTTTTTTGGTACTGGGAATCGGACTCAGGACCTTGCGCTTGCAAGGCAGGCGCCAGAACCACTGAGCTAAATCCCTGGCCCAAGAGGGCTCAGTTTTGAAGGCAAAGCCCACACTTTCTGAATTTCACTTATAAGAACCCTAGCTGGTTTTTACTGTGGATCAGAGAAAAATCCCCCAGTGTTTCCTGCAGAGGTAAGAGACAAGTGTCTTTCTGAAATATGTTCAAGCTATCTGTACTCTTTAACAACACCTGCCCTGAAAGGAAGGTTACCAGAGCCTGATCATCTGGGGCTTTAACCTAGAGCAGTGATGGTGAACTATGGCCCCTGAGCAAGCTGTTTGTGTCATTGAAAGCTCTAAAAGGTTTGGCATCACAGGCCTAGAGGAAGGCAAACGCCCAACTCTAGCCTTCTGTGGCTTTTGATAGGGCAGAAACACTTAGCTCAGGCTCACTAATAAAAAACACGAGACCTAATCATAAGACTGTAGCATGTTTCCCCTTCCCTTGTACTTTACTACCACCTCACTGTAGGGCTCCTGTATAATCACAGGGTGTAGAACCTAAAAGAATCAGACACTTTCACACCTTTTTGAGGCGTCTCAACAAACACGTGAACATAACGGTAGACAAAAAGACACTCGGAAAAAATTTCTTAGCCTATAACACCATAATATAACAAATAGTACTGTATAGTCCAACTCCTAATTGAATAACATAAAACTTCATATGAGAGGACTGTATATCTCAGTTCCACATCACGCCAGCCTTCAGTGAAAAGTTACAAGGCTCACCAAAAGGTCAAAGCAATAGTCTAAAGAGGTACACCAGGACTGGGGATTTAGCTCAGTGGTTCCACCGCCTGCCTTGCAAGTTCAAGGACTAGAGTTCGATCCTTGGTACCAAAAAAAAAAAAGAGGCACACCAAACATAAGAATCAGGTATGACGAAGTTTGAAATTATCAAACTGAGTACTAAAAATAACTATGATTAATATTCTAAGAGCTCTAAAGTAGTCAACATACAAGAACAGATGGATCAGCAGAAAAATGGAAACTCAAAGAATTTAAAACAAATGTTAGAAATAAAAAATGTAATGGAAATGAAGAACGCCTTCAGTGGACTGATCAGTAGAATGGACATGACCGGGGAAAGACTGAATGTAGAGATGTCAGGAGAAACTCCTGAAACTCACATATAAAGAAAAAAGTAGAACAAGGTTGGGGATTTAGCTCAGTGATTCCGCCACCTGCCTTGACAGCACAAGGTCCTGAGTTCGATCCCCGGTACCAAAAAAAGAAAAAAGCAGAACAAATATTTAACAAGTGACAATTACAAAAGGTGTAACGTTCATAATGGGAACAGAAGTAGAAAGGAACAGAAGAAATACTTGAAGTAGCAATGACTTGAGAATTTTCCACAATTAATGACAGACATCAAACCACAGATGCAGGAAACTCATAGAAAATAGTAGAAATAGTATGGTAGGAAATTGACACCTACACATTTTATTCAAACTGCAGAAAATTAAATATAGAAAATCTTGAAAGAAACCAGAGAGTGGAAACCACTTGGTTCAAACCATGCAAGAAGAGAGTGGAGTAAAACAGTTTAACAAAGAAAAGACTCTACCAGCCAAGTGTTCTGTGTTCAGTAAGATTATTTCTCAACAGTGAAGGAGAAATACTTTGTCAAACAAAAATTTGTGGAATTTGTACTAGTAAACATGTCTTGTAAAAAATGTGAAAAGTTCTTCAGAAAGAAAGAAAATGATACAGGTCAGACACTCAGATCTATTTAAAGGAAGAGCAGGGAGAAAAGGTAAAATCTTACCTTGTGTAGTGTAGAGTCGGGCTGTAGAGTCAGTTTGTTCAAAATAATGTTAGCAACAGTGTATTCGGTCATTATAGCTCATGGATAAGTGAAATGAGTGACAGAAGTGTTAGAGGAGTTGTGTTGGAGATAAGAAACCATTATCAGATCCTTGCACTATGAAACAGTGTTACTGGAAACTTCAAAGGGATATTAAGACCCTGGCCCCTTCCTTGGCCTTGAAGTGAACAGGTCTCCACCATGCTTTTCTGCTGTAATGTACCATGCCACAAGAGGGTCAAGAGATTATGGACCAAAACCTCTGACATTGTGAGCCAAAATGAACTGTTGATTATCTTAGGCATTTTGTCATGCAAAGGAAGGCTGATGAATACACTTTGCTTAGAGAGGAGAAAATGATGTCTCAGAAAATATGCAAATACCAGCCTAATGATCTAGGGATTTATTCCAGTTGAAGCCCTTCAGTTCAAAATACAAAAGTGTTACATTCAGGGCCGGGAATTTAGCTCGGTGGTTTTGCCACCTGCTGCACAAGTGCACGGACCCAAGTTTGATCCCCGGTACCAAAACAAAAAACAAAAAAACCTATTACATTCAGAAGAAGTGATTAAATTTTGTTTTTTAGCCTTTGTATTTGTTTTGTTTTGAAATACTGGGGATTGAACCCAGGACCTTCACACTGAATTATATGCCCAGGTCTTTTCTTGTTTTTGAGACAGAGTTTTGCTAAATTGCCCAGGCTGGGCTTAAACTTGTGACCCTTCTGCCTCAGTTTCCTAGAGTGCTAAGATTATAGAGCTGCACTGCCTTGGCATTCCATGCCTTTTTTTTTTCATTAAGAATAACAGTGTTATATTTTAGTTGTAATGCAAATAACTGTTAAAGGAAGTTTGCAAGTCAGGGAGATTATTTAAGAAATTATATTCATGCAAGTGGTTAGCACTTAGGAGGAATAACATGTAGAGCCTCATCTCACAGCAGTCTTCAGAATTTTAGATGAATAAATGAAAGAAGGGATGATTTTTGAAAATGAGAACAAAATGGAAATGAATTGATGGAGTAAAGGATTTTTCTCCATTAAAAGTAGTAGAAGATACCTGAGAGCAAACAATATAAATTTTACTTAAAATTAAAAACCAAAAGGGCTGGGGATTTAATTTAGCTCAGTGGTTCCAGCGCCTGCCTTGCAAGCACAAGGACCCGAGTTCTATCCCTGGTACCAGAAAAAAACCCCAAAACATCATACTTTTAAAAAAATGTGTAACCTAAATTAAAAGATTTTCAGGACAGAATAAATGGGGGTGGTTACTGGGGTTTGAACTCGGGACCCTGCGCTTGCAAGGCAGGCACCGGAACCACTAAGCTAAATCCCCAGCCCAGGACAGAATAAAATTTAACAGTAATGCAGATATTAAAATGTTTAAGAAAGAATGCATTGCAGAAATAAATTGTTTTGATGGAATGTTAGTGAGGTTAAAAAATGCAGTATTCACAGCTTCACACATACAATTAAACACATAAAACCCTGATCTTAGAAGATGGAAGAAAAACAGCAGAATGTTGCTTATTGGTAACTGGTGATATAAGTGGTTTTCAAAATATTTTTTCCTTTTTATGTATTTTTGAGCCTTTGTGAAATGAGTAATTTACTGTTAAAATATTTATTTATTTATTTATTTATTTATTTATGGTATGGAGGATTGAACTCCAGACCTTGAGCTTGCAAGCAAGGCAGGCAGCGAAACCACTGAGCTAAATCCCTGGCCCTTAAAATACTTATTTTAAAATTGCTTATAGAATCAAATCCAGATACCTCAAAATTTCTTTCTGTGTTGATTTTCTAGTTTAGCTTCTTACTCTTCCTTTGTCTTATTCATAATTTCCTTTACAGGGACTAGGACTTTTTTTTTTTTTTTGCTTAAATTCTTTTATTGGTACATTTTAGATATACAATATGTTTACATTTATCACTGGGTGCTTGTACCTGTACATGATGTATCTTGTTTCTTATTTTTTCCCCATTACCTGTGCGCCCTTCACCCCCTCCACCCTTCCCTATTTACATAGACATCATTTCCGTTTTTTTTTTTTTTCTTTTCTCATAACTTTTCCTTTCCCTTCTTTCCTTTCCCCATCTCCTCCCACCACCCCTACCCCTTTGGACCTTTTTTCCTATTTCACATTATCAGTTATTCATTTTAATCATTTTAACCCTTATTTACACTATTGGTTTTTCACACTAGAGAAACTTGGTATTCACACGTGTGTCCTATTTATTTCACTTAAGAGTATGGCCTTGATATGCATCCATTTAGCTATAAATGACTCTAGTTTTTCGTTCTTTATAGTTGAATAGTACTCCATTTTATAAAAAAATCACATCTTCTTTATCCAGTTTAGGACAGTTTGTTTTACAAAATTTTATGAAAATGTTAATAGGAAGATTTTCAATTTGTTCCACTTCACCGAGTAGCCCAGGACGTCCTGTTTGTATTAGCTGCAGGTCATCAAAGGTAGCGTTTGGTTTCTTGGTAACCTTAAGGGTGGCCTTGCCTTGCAGCCCTTTCATGTTACAGAGTAGCCTTGGAGTGCTTGCTGTTTTCTTAAATCTCTCCTCTTTGGCTGTACTCCTTAACAGTAATGCTTTCCTCTTCTCACTGTGTTAAAAGAATCATTTTTTGAAGAAACATTTTAAGTATTAAGCATCAACTATCAGAAAGGTACTCATAAATCTGAGACTTTATTAATAAAAATAGTCATAAATACTTTCATAGAAGTTTTTGTTATGGTAGGAGACATATACAATGTGATCAAACTATATGGTTAATAATTAATTTAAAAAACAATTATGAGGGCTGAGGATTTAGCTCAGTAGCACTGCACCTACCTCGAAAGAGCAAGGTCCTAAGTTCGATGTCCAGTACTGGGAAGAAAAAACAATTATGAGAGACATTGCTATTAATCTGAAAATACTGCCCCTCACTTCAGACATACTTCCCTCATTCTTAGCACTTTTGGAAGAAATTCTACAGGTTCTGTTTTCTGAGTAGCTTCACTAGTTGTGATAAGAAATACAGGGAAATAATGCTGCCAACTTGCCATCCACCAGAAAAGCACAAAGACATTATAGAGTGTCGTCATCCACCTTATTAACCAAGTTGGGCACTGTGCAACTCCAGGCTCTTCCCAAAGTCAGAATGACCATAAAAGCTGAATGTTTTGAATTGATTGACAACATCAGGGGAGCATGACCGCACAACTAAAGATACTCTAGAAAGAGGACTTCCAGAACTGCTTCAGACAATGACAAGAAAAATGGAATAATTGTGTGTGAAGTGAGAGGGAATATTTTGATAGGAGTTAATGGCAATGTATTTTTCATTGCAACACATTAAAAAAAAAAAAATTTAAACATTCACTGTATTTTTTGATCACATGTGTACTACATGATATGACAGTAAATTCTCTAAAGAAAAGTAAAGCAGTAGAATAGGAAGTATATATATGCAGAAGAGAGTTGCAGTTTTAAATACTTGGTAAGGGAGCCTTCATCAGTGTAACAAAGACCCAAATTATAGAGTGAGCCATGTGACATCTGAGGACAAAGTATTTATAGTGGTAGAATATGAGTGTCCCACAGAGATTGCTTATTATCATTTAAAAATTACTATCAAGATGTATTGAGCTATAGAAAGATTTTATCCATTAATGCAGTGTTAAATGGGAAAAGTACAAAACTTAATTTCATCAGCGTTTATATATTTTTTTGTTTATACAGATATATGCATATAAGTACAAGAAAACACAACTTAGCAGTGCTATACATGAAGCATATTCTTGTTTGAAGTTTTAATTTACATTTTTATATTTCTTAAATTTTAATGAATATGTATTATCTTTAAAATTGGTGTTGATACAGCTTAACTTAAAGATCCTGTCTTAATGGAGTAATGGGATATAGGCATGGTGGTGCATGCCTATAATCCCACCTACTCAAGAGGATGAGGCAGGAAGATTGTAAGTTTGAAGCCAGCCTGGGTACCTTAGCAAGACCCTGTCTCAAAATAAAATTTTAATTTTGGGCTGAGAATATAGCTCAGTGGTAGAGCACTTGCCTTTGGGTTCAATCCACACTAGTGGGAAAAAAATCAAGTTTGAATTTACCCATTCTCCAGAATTAATTGTGTATCTGAATAATACTTGTGAAGCACCTGGTTTTATTTTGCATTAAATTAATAAAGCATAGAGCTGTGATCCTTAGGACAAGAAACTTAAAAGGTGAGTTCATCCTGGCTTATCCCTACTGTAGTTTGGGGAAGCAAAGCTCAGAGAACAAGAGTGAAGCGTATTTGGAAACTAGACTTAATAAAATAAGGAACAGTGGTTTGCCAGAGAGAGAGAAAAAA
Source organism: Heterocephalus glaber (assembly GCF_000247695.1). The sequence continues at coordinate 5,723,264 of NW_004624731.1, forward strand.
GTGTGTGTGTATTATACTATGCCATACACACGAACAAATCCCAAAGATCAAAATTAAAAACACTGCTAAACTTTTAGAATAAAATATAGAATACCTTTATAAACTTCGCTAGATAAGATTTCTTAAGGATCAAAAATAGCATAAACAAAAAAATAAATTTGACTACATAAAAATTTACACTTTAATAAGAAATAGTACAGGCAAAGAAACAGACCTGAGGACCAGTGGAACAGATTAGAAGATGCAGAAACAATGCCAGACACACTCAGCCATCTCATCTTCGACAGAGGAGCCAAACACCCTCACTGGAGGAGAGATAGCCTCTGTAATAAATGGTGCTGGAAAAATTGGGCTTCAACTTGCCAAAGATTAAAACTAGACCTGTATCTCTCACCATGCACTAAACTAAAATCAAAATGGATTAAAGATCTAAATATTAAAATAGAAACTCTGAACCAGTTGGAATAGAGGTTAGGTAGAACCCTTGAAGACATCGGTGTAGGAAAAGATTTTATGAACAAAACCTCAGTTGCCCGTGAACTAGCACAAACAATCAACAAATGGGATCTCTTCTTATTAAAAAGCTTCTGCACAGCAAGAGAAACCACCAGCAGTGTGAAGAGACAATTCACAATGTGGGAAAAAATCTTCACCTGCTCTTCCTCAGACAAAGGTCTACTATCTCGAATCTATAAAGAACTTAAAAAGATCAGACCTCCCAAATTTAAAGACCCAATCCAAAAATGGGCATCTGAAATGAACAGACATTTCTCAGACAAAGAAGTAGAAATAGCAAATAAATACATGAAAAAATGTTCAGCGTCACTGGTCATTCGAGAGATGCAAATGCAAACAATGCTGAGATTCCACCTCACTCCAGAAAGAATGGCTGCTATCATGAAATCAACCAATAACAAATGCTGGTGGGGCTGTGGGGAAAGAGGAACCCTGCTCCATTGTTGGTGGGAGTGTAGACTGGTGCAAGCACTATGGAAATCAGTATGGAGATACCTCAAAGAACTAGGACTGGAAATCCCATTTGACCCTGCTATTCCACTGCTGGGGATCTTCCCCAAAGAATTAAAAGAATCATACCACAGTGATATATGTGCACCCATGTTCATAGCAGCACAGTTTGTAATAGCTGAAACTTGGAAACAGCCCAAATGCCCATCAACTGGAGACTGGATGAAGAAAATGTGTTTTTTTAATAAAATGGAGTACTACTCACCCATAAGAAATGAGAAATTAGAGACATTTATAGCTAAGTGGATGCACATCGAGGCGATACTCTTAAGTGAAATAAATAGGACACACATGTGTAAATAACAAATAGTTTCTCTAGTGTGAGAAACTGAAAGTGTAAATAAGGACTAAAATGTATAATAGGTAATGTGAAATAGGAAGAAAAGGGGCAAAGGGGAAGGAAGTGGGAGGGCTAGGGGAAAGGATAGAAGGGAATATAATTAATATGAGAAAACGGAAAAATAGGAACAACATCTTTGTAAATAGGGAGGACTGGAGGGGTTGAAGGGAGGGCTGGGCAAGGGTGAAAAATAAGAACCAAGAGAGACTATGTAAAGGTACAAATTTCCAATGATGAATGTCATTATATTGTATACCTAAAATGTACCGATGATTAGAATGAATAATCGATAATGCAAAATAGGAAGAAAAGGTCCAAAGGGGTAGGGGTAGTGGGAGGGGCAGGGGAAAGGAAAGAAGGGAAAGGAAAAATGATGAGAAATGGAAAAAATGGAAACAAAGTCTTTGTAAATAGGGAAGGGTGGAGGGGGTGAAGGGAGGGCTAGGAATGGGGAAAAAATAAGAACCAAGATGCATTATATAAAGGTACAATTCCCAATGAGAAATGTAATTGTGTTGTATACCTACAATGTACCAATAAAAGAATTTAATAAAGTGCAAAAAAAAAAATAGTACCATTAACAAAGTTAAATATATGTAATGAATTAATATCCAGGATATATAAAGAATTAAAATCATGTAATAACAAATAGTCGACTCTAAAAATCAGCAAAAGATACGAACCAACAATTTATGGAGGAGAAAAGTTGTATGTTCAATAAGCAAGTGAAAAAGTACACAGTAATGTTAGTAATTGGGAAGATTTTATATATATATATATTTTAAATACCATTTCATATCCACAAAATGGCAAGTTTTTAATATAGTTTATAATTTTAATGCTCAGGGTATAATGTAATAGCTGTCATGAAGTGCTGGTAAAAATACAAGTGGATACAAATGCTTGGGAAAGGAATTTAGTTATATATAATAAAATTGAAAAGATATATTCAGAAGCCCCAGAAAATCGCCTTCTAGACTTGTAATAGAAATTTTTGCATATACAAAGACATTTATTTCATTATCGTTTGTAGAATAACTGGAAACTGCACAGTTGTTTCTCAATAGATAAATAGATGAATTAATTTGATAATGTTGAATGTGGTATTTTTCAGAGGTAACAACAAACTTCATCTAAGTGTATCAACATGGATGGCCCTCAGAAATTTTAGTGAAGAAACCAGGAATATCTATATTGTAATGACATTTATATAAACATTTAAAAGCTTAAGGGTGCAAGAGTATATGCTACTTTTAGGTATTTATGTATTAATATAAGTACTGAAATAGTCACAGAGCTTACTGATGGTTCCCTTTGGGAAAGAAAGGAGTAGTATGACCCAGAAGAAGGAAGGAACTTAAACTTCATCTGTTTCACTTTGTTATGTTTGGTTTAAGAATATAGTAAAAATAATCAAAGGACTAGATTAAATGATTGCCACGATTCCTGTCCACCTCAGAAGTGCTTTCATTTTCCTTTATAGATACATTTTTTATAAGACTTTACAAATTTTATATATACTTTCTGAGATTTATCAAGATGTTTGTGATGGGTAGTCCTAAGCATCTTCAAACAGTCTCTGAGTAGTCAGTTGCTGGCAGATGGCAATATATTGAAGTATATTGGTTTGTAAAGAATAGGGAACAGGAAAGGGGAGAGTACCAGAACCCCTGCAGTGGGTCCTGATCTGTGAGCAATGACAGCACAAGGCTAATTAAAGAATAAAGACAAGAAACGAAACTTAGAGAGAAGCTGGGTCTTGGGATCTGATCAGTGCTGCTCTACACAACAAAGACAAAGGCCCCCAAGCATGTCCAGTGTTTATTGAACACAGCCATGGGAAGGACTAGGGAGCAGGGTGCTTTGAAGGCACCTAGTGAGACGCTGCCAAACACCTGGCACGACGGAGCCAGGCAGGGCTGTCAGAGAGTCAGCACTGCTGATCTTGCTTGGATGGAACAAACCTGTACTGGGACCAGGTGCAATTAACATGCAACCCATCAGGTCAGTGAGAAGCGGTAATTCAGGGGAAAGGGTTTTAATTGGGGTCACACTGACCTCAGCTGCAAGTAACTCAGCAGAGCCCTGCCACTTCACAGACCAGAACTTAGGCCTCAGTGACAGCCACTAACTAGCAAAAGAGCAGTACTAGCCCAACTCTGCTGACAGCCCATTTGAGTCACTTAGGGCTTTGGTCTGACTCCTAATATAAAACAATATACCCAAATTAGAGAAAGCAAGAAATATGTGCCACTCATAGCAGGGATGTCTGCTACAACAGAGCAACCAAATTTTTAGGTTTCATATTAGCTTCTCTAAAAACTCGTTCTTAAGCAATTCCCATCTTTCCAAAAGAGTTTTCTTCATATGGCAGACTTAATATTTTTTGTTACGTATTCTTTCAAATTGTATTGCATACCTAACGTGCCAGATGATAAACTCAGTAGTAAGCAAAACAGCCTGCTCTTGTGAAGTTTAAATTCTAGTCGAGGAAGATGGCCAGTAATCAAATTAATAAAAGTATAATGACTGGTGGAATGTTCAGTGCAGAAAAATAAACCAAGGTGAGAGTGATAATGATTAGAAGTATTTTACATGGTGAAGTCGTAGATGAACTGTCCTGTAGAGGACGTCAAGCAGAGTCCTGATGGGTGAAGAATCTTAAAGGCTGACAAAAAAAGCCAGCGTGAAAAAAGGCCAGTGTGAGGCTTTGCCCTGACTTGGCAGCATGGAGGCCCCATTGGCTTGATCTGAACAAATGAACAAACTAGTAGGAGATGAGATGAAAAAGCTGTTTTGGCCATGATAATGACTTTGGAGCAAAGAATTACACATAATGCGGCTTGAACAAAGAATCACTGTGAAGCCAGTGTGAGAGTAGCCCATGGGGCATGGTAGTTGTGACAGGGTAAAGATCATTATTATTATTAAGGGTTATTATCACACTGTAGGCCACAGTGTTACTTTAGATCAAGGTGATAGAGATGGTTAGATCTTGGATATATTGCTTTTTAGCAGCAGTTCATTATAGATTACTTTGATCTCAGGGGATACTATGGGAATTACTGAGGAGAGAAAAATAGCACACGTTAGCTGCCAGTAAATGATAAGCTATACAGGTGATCCCAAAGGAAAATTTAAAAACCTCTAAAGATCTTGTAGGATTGAGGGAAGGGAATTTCAGTCCCACTTACCTAGAGATACCCTTTGCTTTTCTTGCTCCTTTCCGTCCTTCCCAACTTTGCAAACTTAATCCAATTATACTTTGTTGTTTTAAAAAATGAAACTTGAAATCTGGACATGGGTATAAAATTTTGATGTTGGTTGCGTTAAATGAAATGTTTTACACATTGATTCTTATTTAATTTTTTAATTTTTATATATTTTTGGTGCCGGGGATTGAACTTGGGACCTTGCGCTTGAGAGGCAGACGGTAGCACCACTGAGCTAAATCCCAGCCTGATTTTTATTTTGTAACTGCTGTATGGCTATATAAAAAGGCAAATAACCAGTTTTTGTTTGCATTTATTTGACTCTAGACCTTTTATGGAAGATAATTTGGTTTATAATGTCTCTTGAAGATCGTATATAAACTGTTTCTCAACATTTTGCATGATTTATTTGCATTTGTACTATAATCAGTGTTGTCACAAAATCCAAATGACATTATTTTATACTGGCTTTTGTATAATAAATAATTCACTTATGTTCATTAGTTCAATTAAATAATAGCTTTATTTGTATTACTTCTAAATGTATTTGTCAACTGTCATGATTTATTACCGTATTAGTTCATTTGTATTGTTCCTTTTAGGTCTGGAGAGTGCTGCTGGGATGGGATGGGATGGGATGGGGAAGAAAAATAAATAAATTCATTTTACATTAAGTCTTGAGAGCTACCCATTATGTTGTCATTGTGGTCTTTTAAATGCTAAGCAAATCATTGTCCAGAGTAGAAGGCAGACAGTAAAAATCATAATTTTTAAAATTTTGTGTCCTTTTTCTAGCTGTAGTACTATATCTACACTCATGTGCTATTAAAAACATGTCTGTTCAAAACATCTATTATAGTGTAACAGCAGTAGTTGACTGTAAGAGTAAACTCAGAATATTTTGATCTCACTTCAGAATTGAATCTAGAACAATGAGTGGGAAATAGATTTTTGTTTGCTTTATGAGTGAGACAGTTTTAGGAAACTGCCTAATCTTAAGAGCTTTACTTACTTTTTTTTATAATGGAGGAGTAATTATCATGTCTGTTTGATAGTATTTCAAATATTTAATAAACTTTTTATTCTTACTAACCTGACTTTCTTTCTCTTTTAGCAAAACTGTACAATCTAAAGTGGACTGCATTTTGGTAAGTGAAATATGTAACTTAAAAGTTCAGTTCTTTTGTAATAAGGCTGTTACCACTATATAAAATGTCCAATTTTTGAGTACTGATTCTAAATATAACCCAATTTAGTGAATAAATTTGACATTTAATTACAATCCTGTGGGTAAATTATTATAAAGTATCTAGATTTTTTTCCTGTAGCTCATCAATATTGAAATCACAGTCTGAGATAATGGCATTTTTTGGGTCTTATTAGCCTTTACTGAAAGATTGCTTAAACAAATTGGTATTTCTCTATTTTAGTAACACTGTAAGAATTTGTATAAATTAAAAAATTTTTTTTTTTACTTTGTTTTCTTTTTGAGACAACACCTTGTTACGTAGTTCAGGCTACCCTGGGATACTATGTATCCTAGACTGGCCTCGAACTCCCGGCAATCCTCCTGCCTCAGCCACCCAAGTGCTGGGATTACAGGAGTGTGCCACCACGCCCAGCATCTAAATAAAAACTTTTAAGATGTTTGATGGTTTAGTTTTGTTACAATAGCATATTTTTCATGTTTCAGTTGCTAACTTTCAGAAATTAAACTGCAATGATAGTTTAAATTTAGGTTATATTCATAGAAGTCTGTAAGAATTTTTTTTAAGCTTTTAACATACCCTGGTAGTTTTTGTTCTTTGTATTATACTTTCCATTTTGGGGTTGCAACTGTTAGACTTCAGCCCACAATAATGTTTAAATTTATATCATTTTTGTAGTTCCTTAGGTCTTAAATATGTGAGGAAAGAAGCATGCAACTACTGAAATGCCTGGATTATTGCTGACTTTGTTATGAAATCTTTGTCCACAGAATGCAGCATAGGGCCTGGGACATTTAGTGGATCTGTACTGTTAGATTACTAGAGGTGTCAGTGTAGTTCATCTTCTTTCTTGTGATTTCAGAACTGCCTTACCCAAGTTTGAGTCTTCTTAAAAGCTGATATGACTCTTGTTGTTATTGTTAGTCTTTTTAGTGTCTAGTGTGCTAGAAGGTGTATAAATAGTAATAGTTCATAGGAGAATTTGACTAATACTCCTACACTTTTCTGTCCTAATAGCTGAAAGAGGATTTTGTAGGGGTGTTTTTCCCATTCCCTTTCTTTTAACTCTTTTCTTTCCCTTCCCTTCCTTCCTCCCCCTCCCTCCCTTTCATTTTTTAAAAACTCCATCTCCACAATAATCCTCTGAAGTAGGTGATCTTGTTCCCTCCCTTTTAGAAATAAAGTAACTGATACTGTTTTGTATAGTTCAAAAAATAATTATGGAATATCTCCTGTCTGCCATTATACACATAAGGAATATAAACTTTGGAGGATCACTCATTTTTTTTCTCACTGAGAAAATAGAGGCAGAAGACTAGCAAAAATTATACAGTATGATGATTATACTAAATAAGAATAAACTTTTAAAAACAAAAACCATGGACAAGTTCTGAAGTATTTATATTTTATTGAAAGGTTTAATATATATCATTTTAGTCTATAATTTTTTCAATACTATTACAGGCCCTGGACACCTCAGTGGTAAAATAGGACACTTATCCTCATGATCCTTATATTTTATTGGATAAGGTGAAAATTAAACAAGTGAAGAAATAAATAAGCATTGTAACTTCAGATAGTGATGTGCCATCACAAAATTTTAAAAAGGCGGAAGGAGGCAAGTGATGGTGACTAGAGTAAACCCAGAGTGGATGATCAGAAAAAGTATCTTTGAAGAGAAAACATTTTGAGTAGAGACCTGAATGAGAAACCAGCATTGCATGATCACCTGCCAGTGTCATGCACAGTAGGCAGAGGGAACAATACAAATATTCAAGAGGATTGAGTTTGGTTTATTTGAAGACGATGATTTCAGTGTGCTAAAATTTAGGGATGGTCAAGGAAAGAATGATAGCAAAGGTTAAGAGCAGATGTTCTTGTTTTACTATTTTTTTGTCATTTATTTTAGTTTGTTTTAATTGTAATTACATGTTGAAGGGATTGAGGATGTAGCTTAGTCTTAGCATTTATGAGGTCCTTGGTTTGATATCCAGAGAACACATACATGCACATGTAGGTTTTTATCACATTATTTTCCTGTACTTATTGCTAGTTTATATTTCTGTATTATCATATTCTGTAATCTTTTTTTTTTTTTTTGGTACTGGGAATCGAACTCAGGACCTTGTACTTGCAGGGCAGGCAGAGTGCCACAGAGGTAAATCCTCTGCCCTGTATTCTGAAATCTTTTCACTGAAATGTCTAATATATCAATCCCGTCTGTTAGATTTTCTGCTTTAGATCACTCTTTTTAGTATTGGGAACTATATCTTATATTTTAATATCTTTATTTTGTTCCTGTCTCCCTTTAAAATCCTTGGACATAGTTAGAATACCTGCTTTAGGACCAGAGATTTAGCTCAGTGGTTTCACCACCTGCTGCACAAGGGCAAGGACTGGAGTTCGATCCCCGGTACCAAAAAAAAAGAATACCTGCTTTAAAGTTCTTATTTGCCAATTATATTATCTTTGTCCTTCCTGGGTCTTTTTACTGATTTTTGGTACAATCATGGTATTGATTTTCTGTTTCTTTGTCAGTGTAAGTTTTAATTTCGTTCTGGACACCAATTTTTATGGTCTTGGGGTTTGGTTTGGTTTGGTTTGGTTTGGTTTTTTTGAACATCTTGATTTTTTTTTTCTTTTTTTTTTTTTTTGGTACTGGGGATCGAACTCAGGACCTTGTGCTTGAGAGACAAACGCTGGAACCTCTGAGCTAAATCCCCAGCCCATGAACATCTTGATTTTTATTCTCAAAGTGTATTGATGTTTGTTTTGACAAGCAGCTAAGATACCTGTAGATGAGATTAGCTTGATCCTTTAGGGGCTTATATTTAAGCTTAGTTAGGGCAGGTCTGGAGTAACTTCTACACTAGAGCTAATTGAGTTTTTATACTAAAATGTTACCCTCTGGTGTCTGTAGTCATGAGCCTTTCAACAGTGGGGATGTATTCTGAGAAATACATCACTTGGTGATTCTGTTGTTGTATAGACATAAGCCAGGATGACTAGAGTATTAACTAAGCACTGTAATCTAAGGGAACTACCATCATTTAGGTGGTGCCATTATTGACTGAAGCATCATTATCCGGCCTTGTTGACTGCTGAATTTCTCGGGTATTCACTGAGTTCTCTCAACTCTGACTGGTTAGAACTAGAAAATGTGTTAGCCATTTATAGATCCTTGATAATGCTTTGTTCGGCCTCATAGACTTTTTCTCTACAAATATGCAGTTTAGTGTTCAGTAGTATATTCCAAATCTGCATAGAGATTTTTGTAGATTTTAATGATCTCAGTCTTCCTTCCATACATGCCTCCTCAAACACCAATTTCAGTCTTCACCTCAGCAGTCTTGCCTTGTTTGCTTAGTTGCTCTTTGGTATCATTGTCCAGAAGGGAGCCTCTGTAGAATCATGTCATTTTGTTATTTTTTCTCTCAGGTCCCACAGCCTTGTGCTTTTGTTGTCCAGTTTCTGAAACAGTTGTTAATTATTTTTGTTATATATTTTGAATTGGTGAAGCTGGGAGAGTTGCTCCCAGTGTCAGGTACTCCAGTGTGGCCACATGTAGAATAGCCATTAACTGCTACTTCTAGTATTCAATAAAATATAAGGTCCCCTCATACACCGTTTCCTGTTAAGTTATTTTCCACTGTTGCCACTAAAGCTATTTCAGACTTCTTTGGCTCAAGCTGAACTCAGCTCCTCTCTCACTGTCAAATGTTCTCACTTTCTACTTCTCTGAGGAAACAGGAAGTTGTAATGTAGATAAATCCCCAGCTAGTTACCATTGCTTCCTTCCTTCCCTTCTCTTCCCTTTTCTCCCAAGAGGAGCTGCTTCTCTGAAAGCTGATCACTCTCTGCCTAGGCTTTGCTTCCTGTCCCTTCCTTAGAACTCATTTCATGATTTAGCTTTTTTCTCTTTATTATCTCCTTTTTTTACTTAACTATAAATTTTCCCATTAATAGTTAAGTGCTTAAATTTTCCCCATCTTTAAAAAAAAGTCTTCCTGAAACTCGTAACCCTTCTTGAGCTATCGCCTGTCTTCCTTTGTTTTGAAAGAAGAAAGTCAAAGTTTAATCAGTACTGGTTAAACTCAACTCATGTCACCTGTTTAGTTTCCAACCCAGTGGCAAATATCTGTTTTTTGTTTTGTTTTGTTTTTTTGAGACAGGGTCTTGCTGTGTAGTTCAGGCTGACCTTCACCTCACTGTGTAGCCCAGGCTGGCCTCGACCTCACAGCAGTCCTCCTGCCTCAGCCTCCCAAGTGCTGGGATTACAGGCATGTGCCACCACATCCTGTGCAAATATCTTTTAATACTATTCCTCTGAAACTTGCATTTATCAAAGACACCATGACCTCTTTTTTTCTAAATACAATGGATAATCTCAGCCCCAACTGACAGCCATTTTTCATTTGACTCTTAGGTTAGTTACTTTTCTGTCATTACTGAGACAGAACACCTGGCACCAAAAGTTAAAAGGGACAGGTTTTATTTAGCCCACAGTTTGTAGAGGTTTCCGTCCATAATCGGCTGGCTCCAAGGCAGGGATGGCAAACAGGCATCTCAGTGAAGAGACAACATGGCCTGCACAGGGCAGCAAAGATAACAAGAGGGTTTAACAGAGTCTTTCTGCTCCTTTTGTTCAGACTACTGGGGATTAGGGTGGTGCCAAACCAGTCACTCAACGTATCGGGGCTTAGTGACCACATGCCCTTAATTCTAGCATTGCACACTCTAGATTCACTCACCTCAGAAAAAGCCCATCTCACAACTGACTGCATGAGGCTTGGGGGACATGAAGACACAGACTGTAACGACTCTTGACAGTCCTTTTGCACATACCATCACGTTCTCCCAGGTTTGGCAGTCTCGTGTTTTAAATTCCTTAGATAGCACATTGTCCTGGTTTTCCTGCTAATGTCTTGGCATATCCATTTTCACTTTCTTTCAAGGGCCTCTCTTCCTGTATATTCTGTTTGTCCAGAGTGAGTTTATCTATTCTGATGGTTTTGATTAATCTTAATATATTGGTGACTCTCAGTTCATATACCCAATTTAAGCTACAAACCCTTATATCTAACTGATACTGTGTATCTCATAGCCATTTCATACTCAACTTTTCCAGAACTCACTGTGTAAAACTACAAATTCTGTACCTTTCTATGTTAGTTTTCTGTGATTTTCTACTATAATAAATTACTATATATTTGGTGGCTTAATACAGATTTATGATTTGAGGGTTCTATAGTTGAACTGACATGGATCTCAGTGGGATAATTAAGGTGTTCCCATGAGACACTCTAGGGGAAAATGTATTTCTGCTTTTCTAGCTTCTAGGAGCTGCAACTGACTCTTTCTTACTCTGCATCACTGACACTGTTGTAGTCAGATTTCCCTCCACCTTATTCTTATCAGAACACCTGAGTGTACATTAGGCCTACTTGGATAACCTAGGATAATCTCCCTATCTCGATTTGGGACCTTGTGCTTGCACGGCAGGCGCCTGAACCACTGAACTAAATCCCCAGTCCCAGGGTTCTTGATTTTTATCACAGAAGGAAAGCCTTTTGCTGTGTGTATAAACAGATTCACAGGCTTCAGGAATTAGAGGATTAAGACATGAACATTTTGAGAGACTGTTATTCTGTTATACTTAGTGAATTGTATTCATGTGTCCAATCTTAAAACCTAGAAATCAGTCTTGACTCTTCCACCCTGTCTTACAGCTAGTCAAGTACCAAGTCCTATCGGTTCTCCTTGGTTGCTGTTTTTGTCTATTCTTACTACCACTGCATTAATCCAGATCATCATACTTACTTGAGATAATACAGCTGTTATTCTGCATCTAGCTTCTCCACATTCATGCCATTCTCCATGCGGCTACCACAAACATCTTTCTGTTTATTTCACACCTTTACTTAAAACTTTTCATTGGCTCCCTATTGCTCTACCTAATGGTATAAGCAGACTCTTCATACTCAGCTCTACTTTTTTTGGGTCTAATCTCATTGTTTTAGTTACTTTCTTGTTGCTGGACAAAGTACTGTACCCAACACAGGAGGAGAGGTTTATTTGGCTGTTTTCAGTCCATGGTAAGCTGGCTGTAAGACAGAAACAGCATGGTGCAAGGACCTGCTATGAAAGAGAGCTGCTCACATAGTGAGCATGAAGCAGAGAGATAAGAAGGAGCCAGTGAGGGAGATAAACCCTTCCTGGTCATGGCTCCCATGACCACCTCTTCCCACCAAACCCCACCTCCTAACAGCAAGTCAGCTGTAGTATCCCCCTGATCCAATCACCTTCCAAAAACCCTGCCTCTGAGCACATGAGAGTTTGGAGAGGGTCATTTTTGATCTAACAATACTCATCTCCCTCTACTTCCTCCACAGGCTACCAGTAAGGTATGGTAAGCAGAGTGAGATAGGAAAAGAGAATATTCTTTCAGTCTATAACAGCATTGTCTGTTAGAACTTTCAGAGGTCATAGCAGTGTTCTGTGCAGTAATGCACTTTTCAGTATGGTAGCCACTAGCCACATGGGGCTATTACACGGTTGAAATGTGGCTAGTGTGACTAAGGAACTGGACTTTAACTTTTTTTTAGTTTTAATTAAATATCCAGTTGAACTAGTGAACTAGTTCAACCACACTGAACAGCACAGATCTGGAATAATGATTCTCAACCAGAGGTAATGTTTGCCTCGCCTTCCACCCACAACATTTGACAATATCTGGAAACACTTTGGTTTTTACTTTGGGGGAGTGCTACCAGTATTGCATAGAGGCTGGGGGTGCTGTTTAAACAACAAAACATGGAATTCCCTCCCCATAGACTTAAAGATGTCAGAATGTTGGGGTGGAGAAACTCTTGTCTAAACTATCTTATTATTTGCTATTCCTGCTTACATTTTGGGGGTTTATCTTAACATCTCCCTTTTAGAAAAACTGATTTCTCAGGACAGAGTTTGGTATGTCTTCTGTTCCATAATATCTCATGCTTACCTTTATTGGTATGATGCTTTTACCTCTGTGGTAAATAAAAGTTTCATTTTTATTCTTGGCTTCTTGAATGTAGGAATATATTCATTGAAATATACCCAGAAGAACATGAAAATAGTCAATAAATATTTGATGAACGTATGAATGAATAAACCAATTATTAAATAGATTACAGTTTTTTAAATACTGTATAAAGAAATATTGCCATCTTTTAGGAACATACGCTTACTGAAACATTTGAAAATCTTTTTAGAATTATCCATACTTTGCCAGTAAGAACAAAATACTGTCTCATTCCTTTAGGAGGAAAGAATCTTTATTCTTTTTCTGTCCTATTTCCTTTTCCTCCCACACCTCTCCCCAGAGTCCTGGTGTGAGACCAAGACTTCACTCCACGGAAGGAAGGATCCCAGCAGGCGAAGTGGGATGCGCGTGTTGGAGTAAAGTTAGCTGGCAAGCAATGCAGCAGAGTAGCTTGGCACTCGGGCTATCTAATGGAGTAGACCTCAGTTTGAATCCGTGCCCTGCCATTATTGCCCAGCCTTGTGTAATTTTAACTTAGCCCTGTAAAGAAGGTAGTAATAATAGTTCCTACTCCACTGAGTTGTTGTGAATATTAATTGGTATAGAGTGCCGGGCATATGGTAAGCGTGCATGGAAGTTTTAGTTTTAGATGTTGTATGTATAAATTGATAATGTGGCGCTAATTAATTTAAACTCCATAAATATGTATTTCTGAAAGTCTGAACATTAGTCAAGGATCAGTTTTATGTTTATCATCAAAGAACTTACTGTTTTTTTGTTTTGTTTTTGGTACCAAGGATCGAACTTGGGACCTTGCCCTTATGAGGCAGGCGGCGGCACCACTGAGCTAAATCCCCGGCCCCAAAGAACTTGCTGTTTAAGGGCAAATGCTTACCATATAGAACCACTGAGGTCGGAGTGTTGAATTCTTCAGGCATGGGCAGTGGGAGATAGAGAGGGTGGGGATCACCTGTCTAAAACCATCCAGGAAGCCAGAAGGTGCACCCACCCTGTGGAACAGTTGCCAGCCTGGACTCCAGGCTTCCTTCCTGGGCAGGCCCTTGTAGGTGATCTGCTTTTGCCAGCTGTGCCTTCTTCGTGTTCCTTTTTTTGGAGGAGGGTATCTTCTTTTCAACTCAGATCAGAAGTTGCCTTTGTTACAAAGTTTATTGTTTAGGAATATATTCAGCAGCTGCTAACAGAAAATCCTAGCTATTGGTGACTTAAAGAAGTAAGTATCTGTGCCAGCCAGTAAGACATCCAGAATTAGGCATTTCAGAGTAGTGCAGTAACTCAAATGCTACCCGTTTTCACTTCTTTTTTATTTGCTGTGTCTTTTGTTTTGTCATGTCCCTTCCATCCAGTTGTTAAAACAAGAAGAGAAGAAGGAAAGAGCTTTCTTTTAGGGAATCTGTCTTTCTATTCAGGATGTCTACTTCCATTCAGGAACTTCACCCGCATTCAACCTTACCTTCCCCTCGCTGCAAGGGAAACTAGGACATAGACCAGTGATGACAAACCTGTGACACAAATGTCACAGCAGGCTGTTTGTTATCGCTGAAAGCTCTAAAAGGTTCACCAGTGACATCGAGTATTCTGAAGTAGTTAGCAATATGCATACTATGTATCCAGTCTATTATGTATCCATGTCCCATCCCATGTTAAGGGTCCTACTTTCATATACCCTGTGTATACACCCACCAAAGCCCTTATCAGAGTATACTGATTAACAGCTTCATTTATTTTCTTCTCCAAAAATAAGCTTTTGGAGGTAAGGACTGGTTCTTCGACTTTGTGTCCTCATTGCTTAGCTGTGTCTAGTACTTGGAAAACAGAAAATATTTGCTAGGTGATTTTTTAAGAAAACAATAATTGTCAAAAATATAATAGTATGCACAAATAGTTTCTTTATATTTTTTATTGCTTTATTTTATTTATGTAGTTTTTTGGTACTAGGGATCAAACTCGGGTCCTTGCGCTTGCACAGCAGGCAATGAAACCATTGAGTGAAATCCCTGGCCTGCTTTATTGTTTTATTTGTTGTTTATTAATAGAGTACTGACCATATGCCATGTAAAAGTTTTATGGTCAGTCCTCATAATTTGCCTATGAGGTTAATATGTTAGCGTCCTCATTTTACAGTTGAAGAAACAGGCTCATACAAGATAAGTAACTTACCCAAAGTCTTGGGCTCTGGAGTCTGACCATTGGATTAGAAGCCTAATTCTTCCAACAAGTAAGTTTAAGACTTGGGTAACAGCCTAAGCTTTTAAAAGCTATAATGGTATTATCCTTGTGTGTGTGGTTTAGCGTAGCCTAATTAAAGCATCTTCTTTGTAGGGCATGACAGGCTCACTGACTTGTGAGCTCTCCTGAAGTATACAGGTTGTTCATGAGAACTGATTAAAGGAGGATTTTCTAGAACTGTAATTAGGAGAAATTAATAATGATGTGGGGTTGACAGAATGCCTGTTTGTTCTGGGGGATATGGAAAGAGTCACTTCCTGATTAGGTGACAGACACCGTCATTCAGATAATTGGATGGTGAGGCAGGTTCTTTCCAGGGAAGAATTCTTAATGGGGGGCTCTGCCAAATGAATACTAAAAATTTGAATCTGTATCATACCTCAGATCCTGATTACTGATTATTCCTTTAGGGGTTCTGTCTCCACTTCCCATTCCCATTGGCCTAGTGTTTGTCTTCCCTAGGAAAATGAACAGAATTAATAACTTAAACCATGGTTTGTAAAATCTGGGATCTCTAAAAATTTGTCTCAAGACTTGACCACTTTGGCTGACATTAAAGACTATTACTAGATAAACTTTAAAAACCAACTCTCTGGTCACATGTGAGTTGTCTAATACAAAATGTAAAATCTAAAAAGAGAATCACAGTAGAGGTCCTAACTACTCCATGTTAAAAATCCAATTGGGACCTGAGTTCGATCCCCAGTACCAAAAAAAAAAAAAAATCCAATTTGGTATAGAATAAGTTATTTAAAAACATGTAGGGAAAGATAGTCCAAGCCTTCCATCTGTAAGAAGTATATTTATTTGTTATGGTTATCTGTGTGGAAGTTCAGTAGTACTTGGGTTCTCACCCAGGATAATCTCTTAAGACACTGCAAAAGAGAATATTTTATGGAGTATAAGCTTTCTGGAAGTATTTCATCTTGGCTTATGGCATCTTGCTGGTGTGCCTTGCTTTCTAAGTACAAGACATTTCAGAGATCCTGGATTTTAAAGCATATGGTAGCTCAGATGTGTACTGGATGTAATAATAAACGGGCCTGGTCCAGCAAATTAAGCACCTTAGTGCTAATGGCCCTGGAAGGAATCAACTTTTTGATCCTGTAGATAGATAAACCAGAAAGGCTAAATTGAAGACCCACGGGCTGGGATCTATTCCACAGGAGTGTTTTATTTGGCTCACATTAATCTATCTCAAAATTGGCAGAGTTCACAGAACAAAATTAGTTGTCTGGTTTCTCTTGAAAATTTAGTGCACTGAGCTCTTATTTCCACATGACAACAGCTGGACAAATGTGGCAGCTATTCCTTTCAGACTTGACATGCATTCCATTCTTCTCAGTCCCACTGTGCTTATACTTCAACACAAGTGCTTTTATTAGCTGTGGTCTACTTCACTCATTTGTAATACCTGCCTGACATTTGAGTTGAATTTCATGGGGATCTTCCTGGGCAAGTTTCTTCCAAGAGCCACTGTTTACAGTTTAGGGGAACCATAATATGTATGAGAACAGACAGTGGGGAGAAAGCCTGAATTTTTGGTCTTTTAGTGATAGGCACTCTTTACTATCAGTTCTTATCTTGGCTGACCATTAAACAGTCAATCAATAGGAAGCAAAAGTAGGATATACCAAAGAATAATGGTAACTCTTGAGAGTCTCTGCTGTAGGTAGGCAACTGTGGTGCCTAGAGCTAGGGAGCATTAGAGCTGGATGAGTCAATGTGTAATCTCATTTAAGTTTTAAACTTTCCAAGTGTATTTCATCATTAGTATTTTAAATCAGAAGCTAGTTCTCTTAATAGGCTCACTGCTAAAATGACTGAATAGAAACTAAAAACTATTTGAGACATTAGGATATAGGATAAGTGCTTCCTGAAAACCAGTAGTACTAGAATGAGGCCTGCTAAGAGAGATGA
This sequence comes from Heterocephalus glaber, assembly GCF_000247695.1. The sequence goes on from NW_004624731.1 coordinate 5,740,241, forward strand.
CATACTCCTAGTAATAAATTTGAGTAATTCACTCAAGTAGTACTTCTGAATAAGAGATCCACCTTCTCTCCTACCCCTGCCCCTCAGTGCTACATCACTGGAGGGTATATATATATATAAGATACATGTCATCTGAAGATGCCCTTGTTTTCCTTCTTTATGGGAGAAAGCAATGCACTCTCACCTCAGATTCTTGTCATAATGAATGATGAGTGTGACCAAGGTCACCTTACCCAGATTTAAGTGAAACAAAACATTTTCTTTTGGAATATTTAAATAAAATACATCATGGCTTTAAAAAGGCTTATGTTGAAAGATGACATTTATCTTGTGATATGGTGCTGAGGTTACTGTTAGTAAAGACATCTCAGAATTTGACTCACTTCAGTTACTTGGTAAAGAAGAAATAGAGAATTTTCAAAAACAAGAGCATGTTTATATTGAATTTACTTGGGTGGGAGAAATTTAGGAAAGAGGCTAGATTTAAGTAGCAAGTTTTAGTTTGGTTTAGAGTATTACACAAAAGAAATAATCTGCATGAGGTCAGTGCTGGCTATCTCAATTTGTCAGTTAATCCTCTGATGTTAATAACTGAATGTGCTGTTAGGCAATAAGCCCCAGTTGAAGGAGGCGCTCACTAGGCCTTAGCAGAATGTGTCTCTTACTAGTGCTTTACTAGTGCTCTTCCCCTGTGCTCTGCTTCTGGGCCACCATAAACTGAGCAGCTTTGTTCCACCAGGCCCTTCTGCCATGATCCTGCCTTGGAGCCAGCCATGCATAGACTGAGCCTCTTAAAACTATGAGCCAAATTAAACCTGTCCTTGTTTAAGTTGTGTGTGTTGGATATTTTGCCCCAGCAACAAGAAAGCTAATACAAGGCTATATCAATTTAATTTATAGGATTTTGACTTTTTTAACTCTTAACTTGTTTTTGTTGTTTTTTGAGGCAGGGTCTGTTTTCCAGGCTCACTGCAGCTTCATGATCTTCTACCTCCAGCTCTCTCTTCTTGTTTTACATTAAACACTTCAGTTGTTTCATCCTTCCTTAGGGGAAGAAAACATTTATTACTGCTTTTTTTTTTTTTTTCTTGCTAGGCATTCAGGCAGCCTAAATTGCCACTAAGGCCCAAGTCATGAGTTCTGGTAACTCTTCTCTTTAATAATTATAAAAATATTTTCTAACCATTGTCAGGTAGCTTTCAGATTCATTTTGTTGTCTTAAATTGGAAATAATTTGATGGTAATCTGTTACCATTACATAGAAGAAATTCATCTTTCATTAATATCTTTCTATTCAAAGTGTGCTCTGAGAGAAAGCAAATGAACTCTTATAGTATGTTAATTCTTCTATATTTGAACTTCAAGTCATTTCAAACTTAGGGGAGAAAAGAAGGAAAAATCACCAGGAGAAGAGAGACAGGGATTAAAGAACTGATGTTTCCTACGTCTGTGTTAAAGGTGTAGTTTTATAGTCTTGAAAAACCAAGTAGAAATCCGGGTTTTTGAAAGTGTGATGGTGGCAGCTGCCTTGTCATTACATGCTGAAAAAGTTAAAAACACAGTGACTAGGAAGATGTAAACGTTACCTTCCTTACTGATGTCCCCACCTCTGAAGAAGCCTAGGGTCTCTTTTATGTAGCTCACAGAAATATCACTATTATCCTTGCCTCACCTGAATGCACCAGAGAAATGTTACATGGTGGTCAGTTTTGTAGAATTTAACTATAAGGAGAAACATCATCCCTAGAAATGGTTCTCATTATAGTCCTATTTCACTCCTACAGCCTTGCCAGGTAAGGCCTCTCTGAATGGCTCTGCTTTTTGCCTCTGGCCTTCCTCAGTAGATGTCCCATGTTCTTGGCATCCACAGCTTGCTGGGATCTTTACTGAAGCTTTGGCTTCACTCTCACAGCTTCATGTATCACCCACCATCTCAGGCTGTCTGTAGGGACTCTGATCCTGTCATACATCGCTTGGCCTCTCAGGCCTTCCTTTGAAATCTTGATGGAAACCTCTGTGACCCTGTAACTGTTGGATTCTGCTTGCTTGCAAACCAGCATCACATGGACATCACATGGACATCACATGGACATCACTGGGTCTGCCATCAGCTTGAGTAGTAGCTGGGTCCACTTGGACCATGGCTGTAGCAGTGTTCGAGTGCCTGGATGGCCGAGCACAGTGAAATGAGTCCTGAGGAAACAACTTCCTAGGTGGCCCTGTGCTAGCAGGATACCCCATTGCTCTCTTCTCAAAGAGAAGAGAGACTCCTCGGTCTTCCAGATGAGTATACCATTATATCCTTGAACCTGTGGTGGGTGGAGTCTGGCCACTTCGTTGAGATTCCATCAAGGTATCTTCCCTGTTGTTTTGGTGCAAAGTGCTTGGTTTCTGTTTAACAAGGCTAATCTCTCCAACAGTGGCACCTTCTTTGGTTTCACCTGTGCATGGCATTCCTTTTTAACCAAATTGAAATCTTTCAGGTTTGTGTTTTGCTCTTGATTCTCACTGTAAATCTGGCTAAAAGTAGCCAGCAGTATCCATGCCAGAGTTTACATGCTCTGCTGCCTTGAAATTTCCTCCACAAGGTCTCAGGACATGGACAAACTATATGTAAAATTTATATATTAAAGCAGTATATGTGAAAAACAAAGATTTTAAACCTTTAAAAAGAAAGGATATCTTTGTGACATCAAAATAGAGAAAGATTTTAAGAATAAGACAAGAACATCTGAATATGAATAAAGGAAAAGATTCTTATATTTGCCTGGAGACGAAAAGCCTCTGTGTACCATAGGACTCCAAAAACAAAATGAACAGATAAGTTGAGAATAGGAGAAGATACTAGCAGTACTACAACAATTAGAAGGTGAGAATACAGCCTGCATGACAAGTGTACTCAATTTTAAGTATACAAAAGGTCCTTAGCCCGTGGTTCTTCAGAGGTGACCTTTCTGACTCTGAGTAGCAGCATCAATGGGAAGTAGCTTGTGTTCTAAGCCTTCAATCAGACCTGCTGACTCAGAAGCTTGCAGGTCAGGCCCTTCAGTCTGTTTTATCCAACTTTCCATGTGATTCTGATACATGCTAAAATTTGAAAACCACTCTGTTGAAACACAGATGGTAAGTATTGAAACTGTAGCATTGCTGGTGGAAGTATAACAATATAACAGTTTTGGGGAAATTTTTGAAAATGATAAGTATATAAATAATAAATACAATAAAAGACATAATTTTTATGGCAAACATTTCAACTTTTAGGCGCACCTCTTACTAAAAACTCCCACTAGGACAATGCAGCAGTATTTGAAATGTAAAACTTTGCAGTAATTGTCTTTCAGTAGAGAAATGAATTTCATACAGTAATAATATTTGTTATATATCCTGTTAAAGAGGTAAAGTTTAAACAGTCTTGACAAAAGGCATCTTTGAAATAAGGAGTGATACATACCTACTTTCTCCACTTCACTTGAAGTACTTTGTAGTATTACATTTTAAAAACTAAATGGAGTATTAAAATAAAAGGGTTCCAGAATATCTATTTTGGTCTTTCAGGATCCTGCCTCACAGAGGGATGGAATTTAGATGAAATAGGATCTTCAGTCTAGTTAAGGTGGAGAGTATACCTAAATGTTAGAAAACATTAAAGGATCAGTAAATGCAAATTATCTGAGTATAAATTGAACACTTTCCCAAGTACATGCTGTGGCCCAAAGTAGAGGAACAAACATATTGAAGACTCATGTATACAGAGTTTCAGGGTTGAAGTTTTAACTAGTTATTTTTGTAAGTTAACTAAAAAAGAACACCAAGATTGTATATTTCTAAAAAAAAATTTAAAAAATTAAAAAAAATATAGCCTGTTTTTTGCCCATGCTCCATTTTGGTGAGTGTGAATATACTCTTGATTAACATCCTTGGAAGTTTGAAAATAAGTTATACTATTCTAAACATTTGCAAATGAAGGCTTTTGTGATTGTAAGGAAAAGCCCTTTTGCTATCCTCATGTTTCTGTGAAATTACCTAATTTTTTCAGTAGACCAGCTAATACTTGAAGTTCCCCTATACTAGAAAATATTTTCATTTCTGCACTTTGAGAATATAACTTCTTCAACTCAAGAAGATGGAAGTTTTTATGCCTTGGGATGTAGGGATATTGATTTGTGTTACTTGAAGTTTCAGGTCTTATCTCTAGACCTGACTGCCAGATAGACCAAGCTCTGTTAAAATTTTGAGTTTTTTAATTGTAAGACACATACAAGATAACACCATTCCGTCATTTTTAGTACATTCACAGTGTTACACAATTAGTACCTCTGCCTAGTTTCAGAACATTTTCATCACCCTCAGAAATTAACCCTGTACCCCTGAAGCAGTTAGTCATCATACTCCTTTCCTCTCAAGCCCCTGGCAACCACTAATCTATTTTCTGTCTCTCTAGCAGTGGTGGTGAACCTATGGCACACATGCTGCAATGGGCTGTATCATTGAAAGCTCTAAAAGGTTCACTGCCGCTGCTCTACAGATTTGCCTCTGGATATTGCATATAACTGAGTCATATAGTTTGTGGCCTCTTCTTTTACTTAGCATAACATTTTCAAGGTTGGTTGATATTGTAACATGTATCAGTACTCTATAGCTGAATATTAAAAATACAGTTTTTAAAAATTTATGAAATTGGTCTTTTCTCTAGTGCTGTACAGATAGAGCACACTATTATTAGCCTTCATTTCATAAATCCAGCCAAATGTGTTTGCTTTTGATGTTCAGTGAATCTCAACATGGAACAAAAAATTTTCATTCTTGACATTTAAATTTCCACAAAACATACCAAATAATATGTTTTTGGTACCAGGGATCGAACTTGGGACCTTGTGTTTGCGAGGCAGGCAGTGGAACCACTGGGCTAAATCCCCAGCCCTTCAAATAACATGTTTAATACCTTTGCTACATGATACACTTGCCCTGATAAGCAAGGTTAGGGTCTTCACTTGACCAGTGAGCAGTGGAAGCCAATAATTAGCATTGAATGACACAATATATCCAAAACTAATAATCTTTGTGGTAAACTCAGCCTTGCTGATCTCAAATACTGTCAGTATACATTTGAGTCATTTTGTTTCCATTTGCTTCATAGAATTTCTATACTATCAGTTTTAGTGCTACTCTTTGTTTGAACTCTAAGTAGCAAATGAAACATGTGGAAGGTTTTTTGTTTGAAATAAGAAAAAGTAATAACAGGACATTGAGTTTAATCTTTTCCAAATCCACTTTTTAAAAAATCATTTCTGGTGCTTTATCCTAATTTATATTATCTAGGATTGTTTTATTCAGTATATGTGAAATTTGAAAACTGTAGAATCCCAGGTATCACTACCAGTATGAGATATTTTTATTCTTAGTTAGCTAAAATCATTTTTGTTATATTTTCTCAGACTTTGTCCATAATAATATATGTTTTATTATTATAACATAACCTTCCTGGATTTAATATAGGCATTCTTGGGATTAAGTGGGAGTTGTTAATAGGATTTGACAAAAAGTATTTTAGACACTACATTTAAGACATAGTAAAGTATAGAGGTTGGATGCAGGGAAACCATTAGACATTTTAATAATGTGTCATTATAAGTCCTTAAGGACAAAGACAGTGTTGTATTGTTTATGTGTGTGGTGCTATGTTTAGTCTTTCTCTGATTCATGATATACATTCATGATATAGCTTCATAGTTACCTTACGTAATTTGTGACTATAGCAGAAAATAAAATAAGCTATTGACCAAGTGAATTTTCCTTCCGTATTAAAAGAAAAATAGCTAAAAGCCTAGACTAGTAGAGATTAGGAAAATGTGGGACAAAGAGAGGTCTAAAAATAGAATTATGTGGAATGTACCAAGAACAGATTTACACTCGGAAACCAAACTCTTGGAAAATAGAGAAAAGAAGGTGATAGGAAGTAACAGGAAGGAGATATCTCTGATGTCCTTTCAGAGAGGGTGAACTTGTAAATCTGTAATCAGAGGCTACCCATAGACAGTGGGATTTTTTTAAAAAGCAGTTTTAGGGGCTATTTGCTTATCATTCCTAGTTTAAATCATTCTGTGAATGAATCTCAAGATTTAACTCTTGTGGGTGAATTTTGGTAAGAGTAATAGGCTCAGTTAGAAGCTTTTTCAGAAACTGGATCTGTGTTTAAGCTGTGCTTTATTAAGTAACAATAAATTCTGTCACAGAAATGGCCAGTAATCTCTCTACATTAAAGTGGAGTTTTGCTTGAAATAGGCTACCAAATTTTTACTATGGATATTTGTATTATAACAGAATTTGTTGCTCTTTTGAAGCTATTATGTGGCAGCTTCACCTGGGAAAGGAATTTTATAAAGAGGAATGCAGAAATTGTTTTTAAGGGTATATTTATAGACAAAGTGACACAGTTGCAGAACAGTAGCAGTAGAGAATCTTATAACTAAGTTCTTTAAATAGCAGCTGCTGTTCCAAGTCAAAGACTAATTACATCTGCATAGTCCAGATTATTTCAGTGTTTTTAACCTCAATTTTATTCACAGGTAACAGCAGCAGCATCTGTCACATGTTGTAGGTGTTTGAGAGTTAGAAAAGGGTCCTCAAAATCCTGTCATCTATTTTACAGTTATAAGGAAAATTTGCCAGAGCCATAGCTACTTCAGTTAATGCTTAGTCTAACTAATGAACGTTTCTCTTAACTCCTGGTCCAGTAATTGTCCTGCAGTTAAATAAAACCCTCCTTTAAACAAGATTAAAATGAGGATCTTTTCTCTAGCATTGATCTTTGGTTTTATTTATACCTATAAGAATTAATAGAGAAATACCATATTCTGTTAACTTATATGCAATGAAAGCATTCAACAATTTAATTGTATTTTAATGGCAAGAAAAAAGCCTAGATTTTGTTTTGTTTGGCAGGTGATTCATTGCATCTGTTTTAAATTTAAATTTAAAATCAGTTAGGGAGATATTAGTACATTTTGTTGGGAGGAAAACAAGTGTCATTAAAAATAATCCTTCTTTTTAATCCTTTGTAACCAGCAAGAAGTTGAGAAGTTTACAGACCTAGAGAAACTCTACCTCTACCTTCAGCTGCCTTCTGGTCTCAGCAGTGGAGAGAAAAGGTATACCTGTTCTTATCTCCGCTGTAATCACATTGTTTTTAGGACATCCCTAGGATGTATGTGTGCTGTGTGTCCTGTGGTTGTTAATATTTTAGAACATTTCCTAAAATCATCAGAAAACAGAATGTAAAATAATAGATCATTTGAGTCTTTGATGATATTTAATTAAGTATATACTTGCATTTTTTGCTAGTTCATTTATGCAACTGAGTATTTGCTGTAATATGTGATTTGAATTATGTTTTGTGGGCAAATGGATATATTTATGTAGTGTGAGGGATTATAAAAGTTGAACAGAAAATGAAAAAATAAATGGATAAGTATTGCAAGAAACAAAGTGCAGGAATTTTTTTTAAGGTACCATCAGGTGAGCACATCACATAATAGAAAGAAATTACCGGTATGAAAAATGAATTTATGATAAATATGTTTTAAGAGCTTGGGTATTTTAAAACCTAAAGAAGATATTGCTCAATATCTTCTTTGAAATTAAATAAATTATTCATATGATAGTAAGGTGTATCAGTAAAGCAGCTTTAATCATGCTGTTATTGATGTTCAGTTCATGGGATCAGTTTATAAATGATACTACCATGTAATAAAATCTAAGGATGTTTGGTGGATATGTTAGCCTAGGGTAAGGGGGATGGTTGCAGAAAGGATTATAGGAGATGTGTCCTTCCAGGATTTCTCTGGTGTGAATTCCATTCTGGAGATAGAGGGCTTTAGTAAGATTTCAAGGCAGTTATTTCCATATTGTATATTCTTTTGAGTATGCTGAAAAAAATAGAAAATAAACAATTTTTCCATAATACTTGTCTTAAAAGTTTCATGATTCTGATTATAGGCAAATGAACAAATACGTAAGCACATAGCCATCAGAGGTAATTTTCACCAAAACCGATACCTTATATTGTCATTATACCACCTCCTGTGACTTTTTAGAAACCACACAGGAATGGAAGAGGGTAATAACTTCAGTCTAAAGCTTGCTGTAAAATATGGCTCACAACTGCAGGTGGAAAATTTGTATGTACAGTTTGCACACAGTTCTTTAATAGAATATTTAGACCTGACTCAAATGATTAATAAATTGCTGTCTAGTTTAGCTAAAGTGTGTTTTTATTTTGTGATTAGTGATCAGAATGCCATGTCATCTAGTCGGGCACAGCAAATGCATGCCTTTTCTTGGATTCGGAATACTCTAGAGGAACATCCTGAGACTTCACTGCCCAAACAGGAAGTCTATGATGAATACAAGTGAGTATAATATGTGTAAGACATGCCATGGTAGAAAAATTCAGTACTGTACTCGTCATTTATTTTATCATTGGTGAATATCAAACCAATTTACGAGAATTGCACTAAGAAATCTCTTAAGATTTCTCCCAATCTCTAAGCTTCTGTGGTAGTACCTGATACAGAGCAGAATTACTGAATAAAGGATATTTTTCTAGTGTTCTTCAGGATCCCTTCTTGGCCTTTTGGCTAAGATCAAGTGTAGAGTTCTTCAGGACAGGTAGAGGATTAATAGCATAGGATTTCTGAATAAAAGGATTCCTGGGGCCAGGGATTTAGCTCGGTGGTTCCACCGCTTGCCTCCCAAGCGCAAGGTCCTGAGTTTGATCCCGGGTACCAAAAAAAATTTTGAAAAAAGGATTCCTGTAATGTTCTTAAGGACCACAGGAAGAGTATGTCTGGGCTTGAAGGGACAATGGAAGACTATAAACAGATCAGTAACGAAAACATGTTTTTTACTTGACCTTTTTAAAGCCCCTTTCATTAAACCAAAAATCCTCAATCTTCCGTGCCAACTGAAAAATGTTGTGGATTAGTTATTGAAGAATAAGAGAGTCAGTGACTTGCACATATTAAACACAAACAGATTATACAGATAATTTATTTAACTACTGGAAACAAAAATGTGGAGATGGAAAGGTACTTCTACATATAAAAAAATTAAAAGGTGCTAAATCCAGTCTCACTCATTTATAATTTATTTGAGAGGGAGAATTTATTTTAGCAGAGTAAACAAAACCAAAATTTTCTAGTTACTAAAATATCAAACCTCCAGTGTGTGGTAACCATGTGATTTGGAAGAAAATTGTCAAGTAAGCACTGTTGTCAACCAGTGTAAGACAATACAAAGGAACTTATATTATTGAGATTATTGGTATGTAGAAAGGAAGCTTTCTACCTTCATTCTAAATTCTTACTGTTTTCCTAAAAGAAACATAATGGAGCTGGAAAGAGGCTAGAGAAGCATATCTGAAATAATCAAGAACACAGAGTTAAACTGGAAAACTTTAGCATTTGTTTCTCTTCAGAAAGGTTAAAACTAAGTGTCCATGTGATCCAGTCATTCACCCTTTCAACCTACAATAGTCTATTGAATACTTACTGTGTGTAAGACCTATTAAATTCTGAGTCTGTGATGGGTAAGAGGGAGGCAGCCTCTGTCCTCATCAGGAACATAATTGAAACAGAGATGACCTGAAATTGAAAAGAAGCAAATAGGAATCCAGTTAAGGACTATAAATAACCAGCAAATTGGTGAGATATGTTGAAGAAACCATGGATTGAAGATAAAGAGAATAGGTTTCATCAATAAACTCATGACCTAGATAGCGTTTTAACTATTCATTTTATCAGTTTGCTCATCTATAAAATAAAGCAGTTGAAAATGCATGAGAGAGGGCCAGGGATTTAGCTCAGTGGTTCTGCTGCCTGCCTGGGAAGCGCAAGGTCATGAGTTCGATCCCTGGAACAACAACAACAAAAAAATTTAGGGCTGGAGATTTAGCTCAGTGGTTTCGCCCACCTGCTGCACAAGCGCAAGGACCCGAGTTCGATCCCCGGTACCAAAAAAAAAAATAGAAAATGCATGAGAGGTGCATGTGGCTCACACCCAGCACACATTGGGCACCTGGGAGCCCCATTTGTTGGGCTCCAGCCCCTGGCTCCTGGCCGTTGCGAGGCTAGACGTTAAGGTGCACCCTGGAAAGCCGGAACGCTCAAACCAGACAACTGCAAGATGCTGTCACAAATGCAGAGAAGGATTTTGGGGAGCTGTACCAAATCTTTGCTGCTTATGTGCAGAAAACTGCCAGACCACGAGACAAAGCAGACCTGCTGGTGGATGAAATTAACATGTATGCCTCTACAGAGACCCCAAATTTAAAGCAAGGCCTGAAAAATTTCACTGGTGACTTTGCCAAACTTCAGGATTATCGACAAGCAGAAGTTGAACCTTTAAAAGCTTATAGAGCAATTGTAAAACAAACGGGATGATCTCAAAGCAGCGATAACAGCAAGGAATAGAGAAGCTGAGCAGTTAACTCAGAAAGAACCAAGCAACGAAACCCATCTGATCGACATGTAATTTCACAGGCAGAAGCTGAATTACACATAGCTTCAACAGATGTTACCCGAACAACTTGTCATCTGGAGGAAACTATTGACAATTTCGAAAAGCAGAAAATAAAGGATATCGAGAATATATTTTCAGGGCCGGGGATTTAGCTTAGTGGTTTCACTGCCTGCTGCGCAAGCACAAGGACCCAAGTTCGATCCCCAGTACCAAAGGAAAAATAAAAAGAATATATTTTCAGAATTTATCACAATTGAAATGTTATTTCATGGCAAAGCTTTAGAGGTCTACACTGCTGCCTACCAAAATATACAAAAGATTGATGAGGATGAAGATTTAGAGGTTTTCCAAAATTCTCTGTATCCACTAGATTATCCATCTTGTTTAGATATTGTAAAAGCAAATTCAAAATCACCTCTTCAGAGATCACTGTCAGCTAAGGGTGTATCTGGAACAGGACAGGTATCTACCTGTCAATTAAGAAAGGATCAACATGCAGAAGATGATGAAGAGGTAGACTTTACAGAAGAAAATTAATTTTAAGTTAATTTCCACATGTCCATTTTCATCTTAAATGATTTGAAAACTTTATACTCACTTGATAAGGAAAACCTCAAAGCAAAATCCTACCATAAATGCAAAAATAAAGGAAATTTATGCTGACAAAAAAAAAAAAAGAAAATGCATGAAATTTCTTTTAGCTTTAAAAGTACAAAGTTTGTCTAAAGTAGGAAATGTTGAGGAACTAATTATACTAAGATTTCTTGCTAGTTTCCTATAAGACAAATTGTGTAAATGAATATATGACTTTTCATAGTGAACTAATGAGGGAACCCAGGATATTCATATATTCTTGAAGTGATGTCCTTCATCTGTACTAACCCTTTTGTATCATCAGTAGAGACAGTACCCTACATTTGTACAAGTGTAACTCTAGCCCATGAGAGCAATCCATATGTTCATAAAAATTTTCTGCCTTGGGCAAGGCTTGGTTATATTTTTCTATATTATTATTCTGAATTTTTCCTTGAAATCTTTTTCTAAGATTTATATAAATCCTTTTTTCTTTTTTTCCCCTAAGATATATTAGCCAGATGTGGTGATGCATTCCTATGAACCCAGAACTCTGGGAGGTGGAGGTAGTAAGATGGCAAATTACAGCCTAGCCTGAGCAACTTAAACTCTGTCTCAAAATAAAAAATAAAAAGGGTTAGGGATATAGCTCAGTGTGAAAGCTTTTGGTTCTATCCCCAGTACTGAGGGTGAGGAGAAAAGAAAAGTTACGAATCCTTCCTAAGCAAAAGAAATCTAAACATCACAATCTTTGGAAGAAGTAGTAAGAGCTCCAATTTGGGGGGGGACGGGACCAGGGATCAAACTTGGGACCTTGAGCTTGCGAGGCAGGCAGCGGAACCACTGAGCTAAATCCCTGGCCCCCAATTTGGAGTATTTTATTTGCAGATTATTAGAGAGCATTAGAGATAAAATGAAGTGATTTAAAGAGTCTATACTTTAAAAAGAAAGTCATAGATAAGGGAAACTTTTGATAATATAACTAAGAAATACCACTTTCCTTCATAGAATTGGAAAGAATTGTGTTAATGATTTTGCCTCTATAATTACTGTAGTACTGTACACAAACTATGAATGTGGTTATTTTAGTACATAAAAAATATTTCATTATTAGAATATACCTTACTATTGTGTTCCCCATAGTGTCTGCACAGAGTAAGCAATAATATAATATTAAAGGTTATTAGGATGGAACCTGGTCCTTGAAAATTGATAATACAATTTTCATATCTTTCTTATGCTCTTGTGTGCATTTTATAAATGACACTGAAACCCAGAGAAGATAGGTGACACTCCCAAGTTGTTGTAAAACTAGTCAGGGACAGGTATACAAGACTCAGTGTTTTGTAATAGGTAAGAAGGCAAACCTGAGTATGGATTAGTGTACACATGATTAGTATACATTCACAGAAATAATATGGATATGGCAAAACACAGCACAATTAATATGACATATGCTAAGAAAGTAGTTGTGTTTCCACAGGTTGGATGCAGGTAGAAGCTTCAGATTCCTTTCAGTTGAATGCTGTTCACCTAAAACCATAATTTACCATGTCTGTTGAAATAATTTGATATGTATAAAAAATATAGACTACAGAAAAGTAAAAAGTAGATTAAAGTACACTGTATTAGGAAATACCAAAAGTTTTCAAATTGTGTTGTCTTAAAAAAACAAATGCACGGGGCCAGGGATTTAGCTCAGTGGTTTCGCCACCTGCTGCGCAAGCACAAGGCCCCGAGTTCAATCCCCAGTACCAAAAAGAAACCAAATGCAATATAGCTGTATATTTTATTTTGAAAACAAAATGTTAAATCATAGAAAGTCAGGTTATACTTTGACACAAATATTTCCAGTCAGTAAAGATTTTTAGAGGAAATTTGAAACTTTTGTCTCTTCCTAAGACTGCATTTTCATATTTGAAATGCCTAAATGAAATTTTCTGAATACAAACCTAACAGAATGACCAATCTTAAGTTGATTCATAATTTGAAATATACCTTTATTCCAAGCTATTCTTATTGTATATGGATCCTTTTGTAATTCATTGCAGTGATATTTAAATATATTTATGTGAAAATTAATCCTTTTAATAATCATTAAGATCAAAATACCTTGGGGACCGGGAATGCAGCACAGCAGCACAGTGCCTGCCTGGCAAGCGCGAGGCCCTGAGTTAGATTGCCGGTTCCAAAAAAAACCTCGAAATCCCTTTGAGGGAAAAGCAGATGTAATCTCAGACAGTAATGGCTAGCTTCTTTTAACTGTGTTTATGCCAACTTAAGATTAATACAACTAAAAGGCTTTAAGAGATTTCCAAGGGTAGTTTAACTTAAAAACCAGATGTTTTTTGTTGAATGAAACTTCAGTATGATAATTGATCATCATAGTTACAAAATGATTATGAATGCATTTTATATTATTTTTCTAATTACACAAGTACATATTCATATGGACATTTGCGCTTAGACTTACAAATGTATAAAGAAAAGTAGTAGTAATCCCAATACCTAAAAATAACCCTGTTTATTTCCACTTGGTTTTTTTAATACCTCCTTTTATGTATTTATTCTTGTTTAACCAGATTTAGCCCCACTGTTTATATAATTCTTGGGAGGAGGCAGTTGCATTTAAAGCTGCAGTAAATATCCTTGGCTATAATTAAGTGTAGATTAACCAGATTTGGGATTACTTAGTAAACATTATGTAATTGTTATCATGAAATGCATTTTTTCTGATAGTTCATTCTTGCTTTTTATGTGTCTATTAATGTTTTTGAACCTTTATATATTAAAGACATTAATATTAAAATGTAATTGTTTTCCAAAATTGCTGTTATGTAATTTCAGTTCAGTTTTTATGTCTGATCTGTCCACTTTTTTCCCAGCTTACAGCATTGCTATTATGCTTTTTGTTTTTTTGGTATCAGGAATCGAACTCGTGACCTTGCACTTGCGAAGCAGGTGGTGGTACCACTGAGCTAAATCCCTGGCCCTGCCATTATGCTTTTAAAAAATCTTCCCCATGCCACTAGTTGCTGAACACTTATTTGTATTTTTCCTAGATATTTTTTATTACACTTTTCACATATAACCTTTAGTCTATTTAATTTAGTAAATGCTATTATTAGATAAGGCACTAATTTTACTTTTCTTTGTATGTTTAATTATCCGAGGCCTTCTGTTGAATAATTTTTCTCTCAGCACTAATCTGTAATGTAACCATCATCTTACTAGAGCCTCCTGGACTTTTTATTGTGATACTTACACCAGTATCACACCATTTAAGTACAGTATTTCAGCTCTTAAGCTCTTAAATGTTTTAAATAGCTGGCAGGATCAGTCTTTCCTCCTTATTCCTCTGTTGCACAATTTTTCTTGGTTTTATTTTCTGATCAGCTAATACTTTCATAAGAAGTTACAAATCACTTTTCTAACTTAAGAAAACCCCACAGGGATTTTTGATTCAGTCTTCATTGATTTAAAATTTTATTTTAAAAAGTTTAGACTAGAAATGTTTTTAGTTTACATCTTTCTCTCATGCTGATTAGTAAATTTTACTTATTTTGCTTTAATTATTTTTCTCATTATGTTTATTCCTTGGTAACTTTTGAAAAATGTTTCATTGTTTTATTGTTCATTTGTTTTACGGGCAATCTTGTCTTTATGTTGTATATTTTATACTTACTAAATTTTGTTTAGTCCTTAGTTTTTACTTCTGACTTTTATTGTTCGCTTATCCCGTGTACTTTGTCCATTGCCTATATTTTGTTATTACATTAGAATTTCCTCCCAACTTTTAAGTATACAGCAGTACCTTGGTTTGCAGCCTCCATCCCCTCCACAATTCTGGTCACAACTCGAACTGGATGAGAACCGAATCAAATTTCCTGATAAGATCAATGTTCAACCTAACCATTTAATTTGATTTGGTTCTCATCAAACTCAGTTTACAACCAAAATCATGGAAAGAATCAAGTTCATGAACTGAGGTACCACTACAATGATAAATGTCATTTCTTCTTACAGCAGGTTTTCTAATACTAAGCATGTATTGAGCCGGGGATTTAGCTCAGTGGTTCCGCCGCCTGCCTTGCAAGTACAAGGATCCGAGTCTGATCCCCAGTACCAAAAAAAAAAAGCATATATCATTTATACTTGACCCAGGCTTTATTTTTATGACAAATGAATGTTAAAATTGACCACATTTTAGGCATCTATTGAGATTATTTTGTACTGTTTTTTTGACTTAACAGAATGCTATATTTTATAAAAATATTATCTAATATACAAGCTTTTTCATAAAATGAATGTTCTGTCAAGGTGTATAGTCTTGTATTATTGAGTTCTATTTTTAAGTGTTATTTAGGATCTTTGCATCTATATCTATAAGTGAATTTCGTCTCTAAATTTCTTTTGTGCTTTATCATGTTTTCATTTGAGGGTAGGCCAGTTTTGTAAAATGAATTTGGAACTCTTTCCCTAATTTTTTGTGCTCTAAAACAGTTTCATAGCTTGGGACTTATTTGTCCTTAAAAGTTTTAGAGAATTTGAATATAAAACCATCTAGGTTTCCTAAATCCTTTTTGGGAAAAATTTTTGAAACAGTTTTGTGTTTTGTTTTGGTTAGGTTTTTACTTCACTAATCAATTTTGATAATTTGTTTTTTGTATTTTAGCATATTATGTATGCTTTTTAATTATGCTAATATTATGTAACATTAGCATATTACACTTTTTCATGTAATATATTCTATATTTGCTTTTTGATACTTCTAGTCTGGGACTTTTTTACCACCCACCCCCCCTTTTCAGGTTTTCCTAGGCCATAGTTTATCTTAATTCAGTTTTCTTTTGTCAAGAAAAAAATTTTATTTTCATTTATTAAGTGCCTTTAATTTTGTTCCTTCTGATTTCTTGGATGTTTTTCTCTTTAAATATAATGATAACATTTCATTCTTTCATGTTTAACATTTGAATATTTATATCTATGAATATGCATCTGCTTTGACTATGTCCCATTAGTATCAATATGAGTTGTCACAATTCCCATTATTTTCTGTAGTGTGAAACTACAGTTTTGATTTTTTCTTTGATCCAAATTAATAAAAAGTGTTTTGTTTCATTCTTAACTTTTCATGTATCTGAGGGAGTTTTTTCATATATCTTAATTGATTTTTCATCTTTGTTGTGGTTCAAGAATATGGCTTAATTTCTGATCTTTAATATTGAAGTATACTTTTAGTCTAGCAAATTATCAGTTTTTATAAATATTTCTGCACATTCACTTTATATCCCACTGTATATTCATTAATATTCACAAAATATACTCTTAAATTTTTCATATCTTTCAAATTCTGTGCCCCAAAACCATTACTCTTTGTCTGATGCTTCACACAGTACATTAGATGTACAATATTTTACCCTGAATTCTTTGATATCAATATTTTTGAGCCATTCTGGTTATATAGCTGATGCATATATTTGTCTTTTTGTTCTTGCCATTGATGTCATTTAAAGTGCTTTGCATTGTTATGTTTCTATAAAGTTTTCTTGATTTTTTGATCTTAAAAATCTAACTGACAGAATAAGTTGGTGGAATGAATCAGTCCAAAAACCGTATGCAAACACATGGCCAAAATAACTACTACTCTGCTACTTTTTCCTGCTACATGCTAGAGACATTCCAGTATTGATATGAAATGGATGTCTTACTAAGTAACATATGACCTGTTTTAGCAGTCCTGAAGATCTGTTTGTTTTCACTTTGGGTAGAATCACAAATGTTCAGATTTTTAAACTTGACAGCTTTGGCTGTATTATTTCCTGGTACACAAATATTCTCTCCCAAGTCTGATCTTTTAATCTAATTTTTTAAAGAATATGAAGGCTTTCATTTTTAGTATCTAATTATGTGTGAGATACTGCCATGCCTACGTTTGTGATTTCCATTTTATTAACCAATACAAGTTAAATTCTTAGCAGAACTTGGTAGGTGGAGAGATTCGGATAACATGTGCTTTAAGAGCTTAAAATAAGCAGTATTTTGTGAGTTAAATAACATTTTCCTGCCCTTCTAAAATCTAGGCCATGTCTATGTGCATATTGATAAATTTCTCATATGTGTAATGTTGTCTAATGTTATATAAGACAGGCAGTTAAAGACTATCCCACCTTCATAAAATCTTTATGGCTCAAAGAAATTAGTTATTGTAGACAAATATGAACCCAGGTTTTTTGGCTTCAAGGCCAAGCTCTTTCTGCATTTGTGCCTACCACTTCTAGGAACTCATTCCAAATACTTTTCTTTTTAAAGTCAGGTATGGTAGTGCGTGCATGTCCCGGCACTCATTATACTCTGGTGGGAGGATTGCTTGAGCCCAGCCTAAGTAACAATTATTTTTATCAGCACATCTTTACAGGCGATAATTAATACAGTCATCTTGGAGTTTGTACATGTACATACTGCATTTTAATCCCTTTTACTTCCTCTCTTTTCTCCCTCCCCATTCCCTGCATCTCTAGATTCCCCTTCTCATTTGTAAAACTTCTATCTCCCTCTTTCTTCCACCTTCTATTTTCTCCTTATTTATACTTTGAGTTTCTCATGTAAGAGAAACTATGCAATATTTAAGCTTGTGTCTGATTTATTTCGCTAAGCATTACAGTCTCAAGGTACATATATTTTCCTCCGAGGGACTCAAATTGTCCCCTTTTTATGGCTAAGTAGTAGTCTGTTGTGTTAAATACCATGTTTTCTTTATCCATTTACCTATTGATGGACATATAGGCCACTTCCAAGCTTTAGCTATTATGAATTGTCCTCCTGTAAATATGGTTATGCATGTATCACTGTAATACATTTCCCCTAGAAGCGGAAAATCTGTGTTGAATGTAATTTCTATTTTTAGGTTTTTGAGAAATTGCCTTACTGACTTCCGAAATGGTGTAACTAGTTTACATTCCCATTAACAATGTAAAGGGGTTCCACTTCCCCTACACCCTGCCAGCATTTGCAGTTTTTGATTTCTCAATGATAGCTATTTTTTCTGGAATAAGATGGAATCTTGGTGTTGTTTTAATTTATACTTCTCTAAGATGTTGAACATTTTTCCATGGACTTATTGGCCATTTGCATTTCTTCTGAAAAGTGTCTATTCATTTCAGTTGCCTATGTTTTGATTGTGTCTTTTATGGGGGCGTATACTGGATATCAATCCTGTCTGAGAGTAGTTGGCAAACTTTTTTTCCCATTCTGTAGGTTGTCTCTTCATTCTACTGGTTGTTTTCTTTTCTGTGCAGAAGCTTTTAAATTTGTTATAATCTCATTTCTTTATGCTTGATAGTTTCTTGTGCACTTCGGGTTCTGTTCAGAAAGTCTTTGCCTACATCTGTGTCTTCAAGAGTTTTACCTGTTTTATCTTCTAGCATATTAAACCTGCAAAGTATCTTTTAATTAAAATTTTAGAGTAGCTTTTGTCAAGCCTTAATTCTAGTATAATTTTCTTACATAAACAATGGAAATCTGTTCCTTACTGCTGGAGGTTGGAAAGGCCAAGGTCAGAGTGCTAGCCAGTGCGGTCAGGTTCTAGTGAGCTAGCTCGCTTTCTTGGTGATGGTGTGTTCTCACTGTTCTGCCTGTGTGACTGAATCACGCCCTGCCCCTCAAGGAATCGTCTTCCCAGCGGCATCACCTTGGGGAGTAGGGTTTTAAAAAGTAGATTTTGGATAGCACCAGGGAAGGTTCCCCATGAGA
This sequence comes from Heterocephalus glaber, assembly GCF_000247695.1. The sequence goes on from NW_004624731.1 coordinate 5,759,084, forward strand.
TTGCTGGAAAGCAGCATTATGTTCTGCCCAGCAGAGGACCCACTTTAGGCTTGAGTTCTGATCATGAACTTTTCCCTACAGAAGGAGCAAAAGAACAAACACTCTTTGTAGTAATAATATAGGAAAAAATGACATTGCTCTTGGCAAAAATACAGGCCCTTCATTATTGACAAATAGAGATAATCCTGAGAAAGAGAGTGACTTATAGAAGATATTTTCAGAAACACCTGGAAGCTGAAACTGAAATGGAAATGGAAAAACTCTCCAAAATGTAGTAACATTCTGGCATAGAAAAAATACTCTAGCACAGACCACACTGGAATAACGTTATCAAGTCAGTATCACTGAATATTTTTTCCTATTTGACAGAGATAATAATATGCCTTAAGTTATAAATAGGCTTAAGATTTTACCACTTAGGCTTAAAGTAATAGAAAATGTCTAAATTATTACCCCAAATGTATTGTCTATCATTTGTTACTAATTTTCAGGTTAGTCTCCCCCCCCCCCCCGGTATATCCTTGGTGTGGTCTATTGTGAAATTTCTTATCCCAGTTTTTGGATTGTCCTTATATTTTCAGTGATTTTACCCTTAAGAGTATGGTTGATCTGTATTTTCTTTCCTCTTTTCTACTTGAATTATCATAGATTTCTCATTTTTCCTCATCTATTCCTTCTCAACTTTTTCAACTAGATTCCAAGTCTTCTCCTTTAAAATTGGAGTCCTCTGAAACTTTTGAATTGTCAATGCAACACTTGCTCTCACTGCCTTTCTTTTTGGTACCAGGATTCGAATTCGGGTCCTTGGCCTGTGCAGCAGGCCGCGAAACCACTGAACTGAATCCTAGCCCTTACTGCCTTTTTTTAACCTGCCCGCAAAATAATATGTAGCAGTCATTGGGCACTCAGTACTTTTTATCTTAATTAAAACAACTAAGAATTCAGTATTACCACTTGTAAACACAAGGAGATATGGCACAAATTGGTACTGCTCTGTAGATTAATAAATGAGTCATTCAGATTATCAAACATTAGATGTGTACAGCCCCTACTCTGAAATACGAAAAAAACAAAACTAGTAGGTAAATGGGGCACAAAGAAAGAGTTAAAACCCCTTCAATTTGGTGAAGGCAGAGCAGGCATCACAGATGAGGCAACTTGTATGAAATCATAAAAATGGAGTAGAATTTTCCAAGCAGGCTAGGAATTCAGATAGGCATTCTAGGTGGCAAGTGCAATACCAAATAGTATACAAAGACTTGTAGTCACAAAGTTTAGGGGGAAATATCGGATTAGACTTCATACCCCATTAAGGCCATGGAGAATCATTGAAAATCAAGCAATAGACAACAGCTCAGAAAGTGAAAAATAATAAGATTAAAGAGAGAACTGGTATTTTTAGATTTGGCAGAGTAATAAATGAGAAACTTAAAAACAAAAAAGCATAATATAATCTAAGAAAGGAGTTCATTCCAGTCTCATGTGCCTCAGACAGCTCAAGTAAAGATAAGAAAAATATCTATTTGCCAGTCAGTAGGGCATTGGGATCTGCTACAGAACATTTTCCATTTTGTATTTGAGAATGAAACCTGATGCCCTGAATGCCCTGAAAGGTAGATAGGTGGGAAAAAAAAGACTTAAGAGTAGAGGCTAGTATTTTTAAAAAGATGGGGGAAAAGAAAGCAGTTTTTGAAGGAATGGAGAAAGAGAAATATGGGAGTCACGTTATAAAAGTAGATTTTTTTTTTTACCCTTAACTAGTAGGAATTAAGTTCATGAGTATAGAATAAAATTTCCAGTTGTGATTCAGCAAGAGTTTAATTGTTCTTTTCAGCAGCTCTGTGCTATCAGAGGACCCCCCCCCCATCCTTAAATCCCTTATTGACCATAGTTACTGGCCTGGTTTTACTTGTCGACATCCAAAATGAGCTACTGTAGCTGCTGAATGTGACTGTTGGAATTCATATGCAATAGGGCAAGGGAAGAAAAGTCAAAAATCGCTGATTTATGTTATGTATTTGAAGTGAACCATACTGTCTGTTTCAGTGAAGCACCTTTTAAATGTTTAGTGTTGTTTCCTCTTCCCAAATACATATTTTTTTAACCTTGCACTAGGTGTTGCTTATTAATAAAATCACAGTAATATTTAATAATTTCAATTATACATAAAATATCTTAATCATTTTTAAGTATTCAGTTCAGTGAGATTAAGTGCATTCTCCTTGTTTTGCTATCATCACCATCCATCCACGTTATCTCTTTTCCTTTAACAAAACTAAAACTCAGTACTCAATAGAACAGTAACTCTGGATTACCTCCTCCTCCCAGCTCCTAGCAACCAACATACTACTTTCTGTCTCTATGAATTTGACCACCTAGTTACCTTATCTAAGTGGGGATCATACAGTATTTATCCTTTAGTGATTGATTTATTTCACTCAGCATAATGTTTTCAGTATTCATCCATACTTTAATATGTGTCAGAATTTTTTTTCCTTTGAAGGCTATCTTAATATATCGATTTATTTATGTACCACGGTTTGCTCGTCCATTCTCCCATTGATAGATGATACTGGGTTGCTTCCACCCTTTGCTGTTGTGAATAATGCTGCTATGTGGGTGTGCCCATATCTGTTTGAGTCCTTGCTTTCACTTCTTTTCAGTGTATATCCAGGTGTGGAATTGCTGGCTTATATAGCAATTCTATTTTTCAGTTTTGGGGCAGATGCCATACTGTGGTGTACAGGAAAACATTTCTGTCATAAGAGACAGAAAGTAGTATGGTGGTTGCTAGGGACTGGGAGGAGGACGTAATTGAGAGTTACTCGGTTTTGTAATTACTGAATTTCAGTTTTGCAAGTGAAGAGATGATGGGGGATTGATAGTAGCAAAGCAGTGTGAATGTAGTTAATGCCACTGAACCATGTTTTAAAAATGGTAAGAGGGTCAATTTTATCACCATTTTACATTGCTGCCAGCATGTACAAGAATTCTAATTCTCTCAGTTTTTAACAGCACCGATTTCTTTTTTCTAGATAGTAACCATCCTTTTGGGTATAAGGTGGTATCTTAACCTCATTGTGGGTTTGTTTTGTTTTTGTTTGTTTATTTCTGGTACCAGTGATCAAACTCAGGCCCTTGCCCTTGCGAGGCAGGCACGCCACCACTCAGCTAAATCCCCGGCATCCTCCTGTTTTGATGTACATTTCCAGAATGATTAATGGTGTTGAACATCTTTGCATGTGCTCATTGGACATTCGTATGTCTTATTTGGAGAAATGTGTATTTATGTCTTTTGCCCATTTTCAAAATTGGGTTGTTTATGTTGCCGAGTTATGTGTTCTTTATATATTCTAGATGTTGACCTTTTATTACATATGATTTGCAGACTTTTTTTTCATTCCATTGAAATCCATGGAATGAAAAAGCTATTCAGCCATGAAAAGTAAAAGTCCTTTTCATTCTGTTGGTTGAATTATTTGATGCACAAAAGTTTTTATTTTTGATATAGTACAGTTTATCTATTTTCCTTGTTATTTTTGACCTTTTCTTTGGTAAAACCACAATAATACTGATGAGTGTTTGCTTACAGAAATACCAAGATAGTCTACAACTTTAAAACACTAAGTATGATTTATTACCTTTCTAGTTACCTTGTTTATTTTCCTTATATTGTTAATTTTTGTGAATAGTCTCCATTTACTGTATAAAAATTTGCCAGCATTCAGTACTCATTAAAGGAATATTTACTAAGCTCCTATTTGTAAGGTATCTATCAATGACTACAGAATAATATCTGCCTATAGGAAGTTTTCAGTCTAGTTGTTTTCCCATCTGAAGCATTTTTTTTTCTTCTTCAACTTTCCTATTAGATTCTGTCAAAAGTCCATCCCCCTCCCATGAGTTTTTTTCCTACTATTTGATCTGTCTCTTTTCTGACAGCTGTTGGCCTGAATCTTCTTTTTTATCATTTATTTCAATTTGGGTTTTTCTTGCCCACTCCCACCCCCAAAGTACATGCACGTGTTTTAAAATGCAAATAATAAAGTTTTCAGAGGAGGAAAACCTATTCCCCATTTGCCTCTCTTGCAGATGTTAGTTTTAATAATTCTGGTGGACATTAACTTGTTTATAACAAATGTGCTTATAACTCTAGTTCTTTAGTATTAGTTTTAACTATCATTAAATGACTTAAATGAATTTCTGCTTTCTCATATGTCCCACATACACTTGCCTACCCCAGCATCTCAATTGATTATACCACTTTTTTAATTAAATCAGTAATCAGTGTTGACATCAATTTGATATTATTCATTGCAAGAGTAGCTTATCAAAATTTCATTCCTTGTAAAGCTTTTGTGTTAGTAATTGCCTTTTTCATTTAAAAAATTTTATTCTGTCTTACCTGTACAGTGGCAGATAGTCATAATCCCAGTCAGTGAAGAAGCTGAGGGGGGAAATTGTGAGTTTAAAGCCAACCCGGGCAAAATAGCAAGACCCATGATCAAAAAGGAAACAATCTATATTTACATACAGACCCATGCCTCAACATATATATTTGTATATATATGCTATATTTATGTATACACCCATGTCTCAAAAAAAGAAAAATATATATTTATCCTATATTTATGTATCTATGTGCCCTGAGTTCTATCCAGATGCTCCATTGTAATATTCACAGTACTGTATCTTAAATTCTATTGGGAGTCCTTCCTACTCTTATTTCCTGTTTTCCTGCAGACTTGCCAGCCTATACCTAAGCCTCTCAGAGTGCTGAAATTTCAGGTATATCACTGTGCCCAGATCTAACAAAGCTGTGTTTTTAAAGTCATTTGTTGTCTGACTTGGATTTACATTTAACGTAGAAGAGAAATTGTTGTTTTGGAACTACATAGATCTGGGTGATTTGAGAACCATTAGTAACCATTACTAGATGGAAGTGTGATTTGCAGGACCCATACACTGACAGATTAATCATATCTACTCCTCAGTCTTAATGTATGTGATTCAGATTCATGCAGTAGCAGAAATCAGTTTATTATATTTCATTGAGTGTTACTCATAGTCAAAACTATAATTTTGTTTTGATTCTTAATTTTAAGATGTCACATTAGAAGATTCACCATTTTCAATCATATAATTCAATAGTTTTAAAAATATTTACAGGGCCAGCAATTTAGCTCAGTGGTTTTGCTTCCTGCTGCACAAGCACAAGGACCCGAGTTCAATCCCCAGTGCCAAAAAAAAAAAAATATTTACAAAGTTGAGGCAGCAGAAACACTGATTCCAGAATGTTTTCATCACCTCCCCCAGACTCCATGTCCATAGCAGTCACTGTTTGCTTCTTCAGAGTCTTACTAACAGATAATTTGTCTTCTATCTCTGAATTTACCTGTTCTGGACATTTCATACAAATGAAATCTTAGACTATACAGATTTTTCTGTGTGGTTTCCTTCTCATTTTTCTACCCAAATAGTATTTCATTGTATGAGTATGTAGGTTGAACATTGCTAAACCAGACCAAAACTCACCAAAATCAAAAACTCTTTCGTCCGGGGATTTAGCTCAGTGGTTTCACTGCCTGCTGCACAAGCACAAGGAACCAAGTTCAATCCCTGGTACCAAAAAAGAAAAAAAAACCTCTTTGAGCTCTGGCTCAAAAAGTTTCAGATTTTGGAGCCTTTTTGTTCAGATTTTTGCATTAGGGATGAGCAGCTAATAAAGTCCCAACAAATATTCCAACATGTAAAACACTCTGAAATCTGAAACATTTCTGGTCCCAAGCATTTCAGATAGGGGATACTCAATCAGTACTGCATTTTGTTTATTCCTATTTTAGTTGATACACAATTTGGTTCATCCAGTTTTTGGTTATTATGAGTATTAATGTGAACATTGTCTAGTGTTTGTGCAGACGTACATTTTCAGCTCCGTTGGACATAAAACAGGGAGTGGAATTGCTGGCTTATAAAGAAATTCTGGAGCCAGGGATTTAGCTCAGTGGTTCTGCCGCCTGCCTCATAAGCGCAAGGACCTGAGTTCAATCCCCGGTAACAAAAAAAAAAAAAGAAAAGAAAGGAAATTCTGTTTAACTTCTTGAGAAGCTGCCAAATTATTTCTTAAAATGACTGCACCATTCATATATCCACCAATGGAAATCTCAGAGGATTGTAGTATCTTTGTATCTTCCCCACTCCTTGTCTCTGTCTTCATTATTGCCATTATGATTTGTAAATATTTTCTCCCCTTCTGGGCTGTTTTCACTTGATGGTGTCTTCTGATAAATAAATTTTTAATTTTGATGAAATTCTGGTTTTGTTTGCGTTTACTTTGGAGTATCATATCTAAGAGACTGTTGACTAACCAGAGGTCATGCAGATTGACACTGTTTACTTCATGGGTTTTATAGGTTTAGCTCAAACATGGATCTTTGTATTTTGAGTTAATTTTTGTATATAGTGTGAGACAGGTACACATTCATTTTCCTGCATACAGATATCCCATTGTTCCAGTGTTATTTGTTGAAAAGACTATTTCTTCCATATTGAATGGTCTTGGCACCTTTGAAGGACCTCTGTTGACCATAGATGGATACTTATTTCTGGACTTAGAATTCTGTTCCATTCCTCTATGTATCTTTGTGCCAGTGCTATATTGCCTTGATTATCCTAGTTTTGTGGTAAATTTTTACACTGAGGAATGTGAGTCTTCCAACTTCATTTTTTTTCAAGATTATTTTGAGTCTTGTGGGTTGCATAAATTTCTGTATGGAATTTAGCATCTGCTTGTCAGTTTCAGTAAGGCAGGTAGTAGAAATTTTAATAAGGATTGCATTGAATCTTAGATCAGTTTGGGATTATTGCCATCGTTGTAATATTGTATGTTTCAATTCATAAACACAGGCTCTCTTTCCATTTCCATATATTGTCTTTAATTTCACTTAGTGATGTTTTGTAATTTTCATGTATACATCTTAACACTTATTAAATTTATTATTAAAATATTTTATTTCTGATAAGTGAATTACTTTCTCTTGTTTTGAATTGTTTATTGCTAGTGTGTAGAAGACTGATTTTTTTTTTTTTCCTGGTACCGGGGATTGAATTCGGCCTTGCGCTTGAGAGACAGGGGCAGTGCCACTGAGCTAAATCCCCGGCTGTAAGACTATTTTTGAATGCTGAACTTGTAACCTCCAGTCTTGCTGAACTAGTTTATTAACACTAGGAATAGTTTTTTTAGTGCATTTCTTAGGATTTTCTATTAAAAAAAATCTTGTTATCTGATACTAAAAGTAATTTTGTATCTTCCTTTCTCATCTGAATGTCTTGTATCACTTTTTGCCTAATTGCCCTCAGTAGACTCTCCGGTATAATGTTGAGTAGAAATAGTGAGAGTGGACAAAGCCTGTCTTTTGCCTAATCTAAAGGGAAAAAAAACCTTTCAGTATGCTGTTAGCTGTAGATTTATCAGGTTGAGGAATTTTCATCCTATTACGTTTGTTGGATGTTTGTTAATATTCTGCCTCAGAGATGATCATACTGAGTTTCTTCTTTATGCAATTAAAATAGTGTATTATTGATTGTTTTGTATGTTGCACTTATTTTTCATTTCTGGGATGAATCATACTGATTCATTGTTTATAATACATTATGTACACTGCTAGGTTCCATTTGTCAGTGTTTTGCTAAGGATTTTTGTATCGACATTCATAAAAAATATTGTTCTGTTGTCTTCTTTCTTGTCATGTCTTTGTCTGGCTTTGGTATCAGGGTGGTGCTGGCCTGACAGTGAGCTTTATGAAAGTCTGTGAGGGTTGCTATTTCTAAGTGCTTGGTAGGTAGCATTTACCAGTGAAGCAGTCTGAGCTGGAGTCTCTTCGTAGGTGCTTCAGCTCACTAATTCACTCACTCCATTATACAGCAAATTGTCTTGTTTCTTTTTAAATCCATTTTGGTAACTTCTGAAATTTTGTCCATTTTACATAATCTTTGATGGCATATAGTTTTCCATATTATTTTACAGTGCTTTTTATTTAGTAACAGTAGTAATAGTCCTTTTTTTAATTCCTGATTTTAGTCATTTCCATTTTCTCACATTTCTTTTTTATTTTTTCCTTTCCTCTTCAGTTTTGTTGATCTTTTCAAAGAACCAACATTTGGGCTAATTTTTTCTGTTCCCTATTTCATTTTTACCCATTCTGATGCATCTTATTTTTTTCTTTCTATTTTGGTCTTAACATTCTCTCGTTTTTGCTTTTTAAAATGGGAGATTAGTTTTGTTTGTTGTTTTGAGACAGAGTCTCACTATTAGTTTAGGCTGGCCTTGCACTTACTATGTAGCTCAGGCTGGCCTCGAACTCACGGCAATCCTTTTGCCTCAGCTTACCAAGTACTAGGATTACAGGCATGTGCCCTACCATGCCCAGCTCAAAGATTAGGTTATTAATTTGAGGTCTTTTCTAATATTGGAATATGTAGCTATAAATTTTCTACTATTAATTACTTTCATTACATTCATTACATCCCTCAAATTTTAGTATATTATCTTTTCATTTTACCTCTAATTATTTTCTAATTGCTGTTGTGATTTGTTCATTGACCCCATTGATCAGTTAGAATTTATCATTTAATGTCCATATATTTGTGAATTTCCACTTGAATTGGTGGTTTTTAATTTCATTCATTGAGAGTCAGAAAATATTTTGTATGATGTAGTTCTTTTTAATTTATTAAGACTGTTTCAGTAGCTTAAAATATTCTGGAAAATGTTCCATATACACTTGAAAAAATTTGTATTCTACTGTTAGGTAGTAGAATGTTCTGTAGGTGTGTGTTAGGTCTGGTTGGTTTATAGCATGGTTCATGTCATCTGTGTCTTTATTGATCTTTTGCATAGTTTCATTCATAATTGAAAATGAGGCAATGAAGTCCCCAACTGTTATCTTTTTTCCTTTTTTTTTTTTTGTTGGTGCTGGGACTTGAACTTAGGACCTTGCGCCTGTGAGGCAGGTGGTAGAACCACTGAGCTGCATCCCCCGGTCCTCCCACTATTATCTTATTTCTCCCATTAATTTGTCAAATTTGTTTTATGTATTTTGGGGCTCTATTGTTTGATGCATGAAAGGTTATAATTACAGTAGTACCTCAGTTCAGGAACATTTTTGTTTGCAAACTGTGTCAGGTAATGAACATGACCGTGGCCATCTTTTCCAAAATCGTAGAACAAATTAATTTTGTGAACAGAGATATCACTGTATTTTAGCTTTTGATGATTTGGCCATATCATTAAATAATATATTTGTCTTTATTAACAATTTTTGTGGTAAAAGTTTTGTTTTCATTATTAGTATAGCTACTCCAGTTCTTTCAGTTACTAGTTGCATGCTGTTTTTCTTTTACTATTTTTTTACTTTCAACCTACTTGTGTCTTTGAATTGAAAGTTAATATAGCATGTATATAGTAGTTTGATCACATTTAGATTAAATCTCTTCTACCAACACCTAGCTTTAGTTGAAAAATTTAATACATTTACATTTAATGTAATTACTGAAGAGGTACAAATTGTAACTGCCATTTTGCTGTTTGTTTTCTGCATGTCTTGTGTCTCTTTTGTTGCTGTTCTTCTGTTCCTCCATTATTGTCTTCTTTTGTAATTAAATAGATATTTTCTACTGAGTTATTTCCATGCTTTTTTTCTTTTACTATATATATTTTTAATTATTTTAATGGTTGTCCCAGATGTTATTATTAACATAATTTATTTTAAAAAACTAGTTTTGGTTCGTATCACATTTCACAAGTACACAAAAACTCCTACACTACCCATCTGCATAGGGGTTTTTTTGGTTTATCTGTTTTTTGTTCTGGTGTTTTTTTGAGACAAGGTCTCATTATGTAGTTCAGGCTGGCCTTGAGGTCCTTACCTAGTCCAGGCTGGCCTCAATTCCTGCTCCTTCTGCCTCCCAAGTGTTGGGATTCCAAGTGTGCACCACCATGCCAGGCTGCAGAGATTTTTAGTTGGTGTTTTAATGTAGTTCTCTCTCAGTTTAGATAGAAGAATATTAGTTACAAACCCCCCCCCCCAATCTGTTTTATCTTTACCTACGAAGTTACCTTTACCAGTGAATTTTGAGTTCCTGTCTAGTGTTTTTTCATTTAGGCCTGAATGACTGCCATTACTATTTTGTTTTAATGGCTAAATACATTATTATTTATATAAAACACATTTTCTTTATTCTTCTGTTGATGGACACCTTGGCTGATTCCATATTTGGCCATTGCTAACATAGCTGAATCATATGGAAAATATATTTTTAATTTTTTTAGGAACCACCATGCTGTTTTCCACAGTGACTATATTAATTTACATTCCCACCAAGAGTGTATGTTATCTTTTTTCTCTACACCTTGCCAGCATTTTTTTGCTTGTGTAAGACAGGTCTGCTAGTGTTGAACTCTCATTTCTTGTTTATCTGAGAATGTCTTGATGTCTCCTTTACTTTTAAAGGACAGTTTGATTTGCCGGGTACTGAATTCACGCTTGACAGTCTTTCTTTCAGCATTGTCATCTCCTTGCCTTCTAGCCTCCATATTACAAGAAATAAGCTGTTGCTTTGTGTGTGATGAGTCTCTTCTCTTCTTTCAAGCTATTCTCTCTGTCTTTGGTGTTCAGTTGTTTGATTATAATGTGTGTAGGTGTGAGTCTCTTTGGGAGTTTTATTACCTGTAATGCTTTTTGGATATATAATGTTTGTATTATATTTAGGTCATGTTCAGCTCTTATTTCTTCAATATTCTTGCTGATCTTTTTCTCTGTTCTCTTTATTATGTATATTTTGGTATTTGATTGTGTCCCACAGATCTCTAAGGCTCTGTTTCTTTGTCTTTATTTATTTTGTTTTGTTTCTGTTCTTCAGACAAGGTAATCTCAATTGACCTTATCTTCACATTTGCTGATTTTTTGCCTGCTCAGATTTGCTGTTGAGCCCCTTGTTGAATTTTATTTCCAGCTTCTATACTTTTCAACTCCAGAATCATAGTCATTTTTATATAAAAATTTTATTCATGTATATAACTTCTCTTTATTGACATTTTCTGTTCAATGTGACATGATTTCCTTTTGCTCCTTGAACATATTTTAAATAGCTGGTTTAAAGTGTGTAACAAGTCTAAAATCTGAGCTTTCTCAAGCACAGCTCCTAATGATTTGTTTCCTGTGTAAGAGTCAAGATGTATGGCTTGTTTCTTTGCATATCATGAATTCTTTGTTGCAGAGTGGACATTTAAAATTAGATAATGGGGTACTCTAGAAATCCAATTCAATTCCTTGCCCAGAGTTTGTGGTTATTGCTAATCATTGTAATAATTGTTTGTCCCTTTTCTGAATCATAAAGTTTGTGTTCATTGTTTTGTATGGCTGCAGAAGTCTCTACTCAGCTTACTGGTCAGCTAATCATTAGGTACAAATTTCCTTAGGCATCTGGAACCAATAAATCTCCCAACTTTTGCCTAGGGGCTATGTGTGTGTTGGAGTACAGTATTAACCCTCAGTCTTACAGTTAGGTACTCTTCCTTAGCCTTCACTTCCTGCTTTCAGGAGGCCTCAAGTTTAGCTAAAAGTGAGAGCATACGGCCTTCTCAGGTCTTTCCTGAGCATGTCCACAGCCCTTTGCCTGTGTATGGCCTTCTGGCTTCCCAGGAATATGTCCAGCTTGTCCAGTGTCTCCACACATCTTTTTTTATCCAGGTTTTCTTTATGCTTTCCAATTAGTTTCGTGTTTGCTTCAACTGGTATCAGTTGTCTTCAGCAGCCACAAATTTAATACACTCACCTGAAATGGTCATTGACAGTTTTTATCTTCACCTCACCTCCCTAAGGACAAGACTTCACCGTGGGTTTGTTCACTATGGAGGAAGTCTTTACTATGCAATTCATTGGATCGAGGTCTCCTTCAGTATTTTGTCAATTCTTAATTTATAGGTGGCTAATGTCTGTACTCACATAATTTGAACATTGTGTATGTAATTTTAAAAAGAACTGAGACAATCCAGAAATGAAAGTAAGTGTATAAAAAATAATAATAATAAAGTAAGTGTATAAATAAGCTTGTGCTACATGTATGTGATCAACATTTTTATATTTGTATATGTATGTGTATATATATGTTTGCTTTAAAAATAAGCCAGACTTAACCAAAAGAATACTCATTGAATAGTTCTTTTATTAGCAATAGTGAGTAAAAAAACTCTTTGTTTTATAATTTACTTTTTAAATGGGATTAAGGACACAAATTTCCCTTTTAAAATATTGAGAATTTATCAGATGACTATCCCTAAAGTTTGTATTAGTAATTTATAAACTTTAGGATAAGGTCTGTATCCTTTAGGAAAAGGTCCTTGACCATGGATAAATCTTTTCATAGGATCACTAACTAAAATGATGGGAAGGAAAAGCAAATTAAAGGGAAGGACCTGTTTAAGAAGGGGGATAGTTGTGTGGCTAAATAGTACAGCACTTGCCTAACTTGTATACATGATTAACTCTGCTTTAAATTAATATTGATTTCAAGCAAAGCAGTCTTTCAGCTATATTGTTCATTGTATGATTACCACAAAAATGATTGTTACAATAGAATTGGTTCACAGACACATAGCACTGTCAAGAATTGTCTTTCCAGAGTCTTGGGATCTAATAACACCTTTAAAACGTGAGAGGGTCTCAGTGACTGTCTCACTCTGAATGGCTCAGGCTGATTGTATTCTCGGCCATACTTCTCTCATCACGTTTGTCTTCCAGATTATCTAACAAGTGCAATGTTTGATTAGTGCTTCAAAGGGAATACAATTCTGCTGTGCATTTGGGACATTCCTAAAGTCTTATATATTGACATGCATGAACGCCAAGACTCCCTAAAATAATAGTGCAAGTCTAGGTAAGAGGGAGGTTTTAATAGTTTCGTTTCTCTTTGCTACTGGAGAGTGAACCTAGGACCTTCTCACTGAGCTACCTTCCCAGCCTTTTTATCTTACTTTATTTGTCTAAGTCAGGGTCTCACTAAGTTACCAGGCTGGGCTTGAACTTGCGATTCTTCTAATTCAGCCTCCCAGGGAATAGGGATTATAGGCATGGCATCACTCACAGCCAAAAAATGGTCATTCTTAATAAACTCTTCTCTTTATAAATATTAGGAAAAATTGATAATGTAATTTTGGTTGTATTATAAGCATTCAGTATACTTACAGTTAAAGTATCTCATCTGTAAGATAAATGAATTAGATTAAACCATATCCTTTTCAGGTACACTTCTATACACAGGTTTCTCATGTATAGAACATGTTTAATAAAAATACCTGCCTCAGGTTGTTGGGTGGCATTATACGAAAAAACACAAAGCATTCAAACAATGCCAGCTATGGTTCAGTATCATATAGCTATATTTTACCATCAATGTTTTAGGGCTTTAAAATTTCATACCATTAGACAGTATTTACCTTAAATTTATGTATTTAATTTATAAGTGGTAAAAATAACCATTCCATTGGTAGCATGGATTTTGAGTGACTCTTTCATGGTCATATTGAATAATGGGCTTATTTTAAATAAGGAGCAAGAGAAAAAAAACTTACTTTAAGACTAACATTGGGAGGGGGCGGGGATTTATTTAGCTCAGTGGTTCTGCCGCCTGCCTCGCAAGCACAAGGACCTGAGTTCGATCTCCGGTACCAAAAAAAAATAAAATAAAATAACATTGGAGTGTTAGTTACCTTGTGAGTAGAACATTCTTTGTTTTCCCTTTGTTGAATGTTGCATAAATATAATCTGATGCTGAGTTAGGTGTTAATTGATACTGTATTGTGCTTGATCAACCTGTGGTTAAAGTTATGAATCAGGGAAATAAGATGTAAACTAACCAAGAGCTCCACATGTCCTGGGATGACCTATGGCTTATGGTCAAGCACCGGTTTCAAAATTATGAATATTTATCCTTTGAATACTCATAAATTGCATTTAAAACAGAATCATCAAATGTCTCAATCTTCCCAGTGGGAAAGAGGCTTTCATAATAGAATTCTTTTCTTTAAGAATTGTAATCCTTGCAGTTTGGGTGGGCTCCCTCACAGCATAAAGCTGTCCTTGGAGCAGGTGTTCACATTGAGGTTAACAATCCATGACCCAAGAATAGGACCATTTCTGTATCTGGCAAGAAATTGAAGTATCCAACTTCTGGATTCATTTCTAATCCTAAACTTTCATAAAATTAAAGGTATATTAGGGAAAGGAGTGGAAAACAGTAGACCTTCAGACCCTCTCTCTCTGCCCTTGATTTTAACCTTATCAGTAAAATGAGAGTGTTGGTGCAGATGATCGATCTCTAAGGTCCCTTTTAGTTCTAACATATGTTCCTGAATTTTAAAACATCTAGCAGTGTTATCAGTAATGTCCAACATGCATGATGCTTATATTGGAAATTATCCTGTTATGTGACCGACCCAATAGCCTTTGTGGAAACTCAATAGCCTTGCTGGATATTTTAGATATTTTACAGCATGGGCTGAAAAACTTTGTACCAACATTATCTTATTATTGCAAATTCTTTTGCATGCTATTGAAAACAATACCGTGCACCTTGACAGTGAAACCAGGTAACTAAATCTAACCTAACACATTTCCAAAGAGTGATGATCCTGTAAGTTGCAGTGAATGACTTGAAGATCCATTGCTTCACTTTGTGAAAGAATTCAAATTGTATTGAAGTAGCACAGTCTTACGTAAGGCTGAATTCTATCACATTTCTAAATTGGTCCCATTTTCTTTTGCAGGAGCTATTGTGACAATCTTGGTTACCATCCATTAAGTGCTGCTGACTTTGGAAAGATTATGAAAAATGTCTTTCCAAACATGAAGGCACGTCGCTTGGGCACTAGAGGCAAATCTAAATATCCTTTACTGGAATGTTACTACTAATCTCTTCGAGTTCCTACTTATTATAGAACATTTGCTATTGTAGTTCAGCTGGCAACTATATTTGGAAATAAATTTAAATCAACAAATATAAACAGTACTTAGTAGAATAATTGCAAATGTTATTTTCCCAGCCATTACCAAACTGAAAAAGAAACAACAAAGAATAGTTCTTGAGTTTATTTGGTTTTATTTGGTAGACTTTACCTTTCTCTATCACTTTAAAGTGATATCAATAGTCTGATCTACTTTGCTTTAATAAGAATTAGTGAGACATACCATGTATTCAGCAGTTGTAAACTAGTAAAAGTAGAGGATGCTGTTAGCTTCTTCCCTTCCTCTAATTTGGGAATAGGGATCTCCTTGGTTAAAAGATATAATAGTAATAATAACACAATATTCAAAAAATTTCTTGGGGAATTTGTACTGAAATGCCTAGGGTTCACTTTACTCTTCCGGCCAGCAACTTGAAGCCTGAATTAGAATTAAAGCAAAGGCATAGAAAAAAACCTTTCTTGTGATTGACCAGTACTTGGGGACAAACAGAAGTAAGGGAATGAAAATTAAGGATTTATTAAAATTGTCTATACTCTTAAAAGAATATTGTACAATAGAGAGCCTATTAGAACTATGTTCGCTTTCCCTCTGCTTGTCAGATCTTGGGCTTTTTGAAAGCATAAAATCAGCTATGTGAAGGCTACGAGAGGAAGGGGAAGGAGGGGGGCTGCCCTTCTCAGGCATCTCCAGGTGCTTTTTAGCCACTTGCAGAGCCCGTCATTGTTTCCTAAATACAAGTAATGTCTTACTGTGTCTTTGGCATGTTAAAGGCGATAATCCTGTGTGTTCTGAGAAAAAGAGAAACGAAGAGCTTAAAGTCCTTGTGACACTCTTAAGACTTGGTTTTGTCCCAGTGCCCTGGGCTAAAGTTTCCCTTCCCCATGCCAAGTTTCCATCTGGCTGTTCCTTTCCTTCTGACCTGTTTGTTTCTGGTGGCTGGCACAGCATATTAGGAACATTTATTCATAAAATGTATAACAGATGAGAATTATTTCATTTAAGACAGTAATACTTAACATTCTGTAAGTATTATTCCTGTTTCAAAAGAGTGTGCTGAGTTTCTAATACTAAGGTTTTTGTACTGAAGAATTCAGAAAGTAGATGTTATCATGCTAATTTTATTCTCATTTCATATATGGTTACTTTTCAAGTCCTATCTGTGTAAGCAATCCATTAATTTAGAGTGCTTTAGACCTTAACTATTTATTACGTATTGCTACAGTGGACTAAGAAAAAAAGCTTTTGTTCATATGCCAACACTGCCCAACCTTGACTTTCATAAAACTGGAGATGGGGTAAGAATTCTACCATTTCTTTTCAATATATGGAATTGTACCTTTCTTTTTGTTTTTTTGAGGCAGGGTCTCCCTTTGTAGTTCAGGCTATCCCTGAACTCACTGTAGCGCAGGCTGGCCCCAAACTCACAGCGATCCTCCTGCCTCAGCTTCCCGAGTGCTGGGATTACAGGCATGCGCCACCACACCTGGCCGTACCAAAATTAAAATGCATCCTGTAAAATCATTTGGATAAAACCAGGAACCAAGAACTGTGCCTTTTACAAAGTAAACAAGCAAAAAAAATTCTACAGTGGCTTAAAGATGTTCATGTAAGTGAACTGCATCAACATGAAATTTGAGAGAACAGAGACCTAAAGCTACTTATTTATAGATATGTAATTTGTATTAAAATTTTTAATTAGAATTGCATTAACTATATCATTTTTTGGTATTACAGCCATTTTTGACAGTACTTGTTGAAGAACAATGGATGAACAGTAATTGTTCAAGAATAACCGATGGGTTTCCATTTTTCTAGTATCCTCTTTGACCTCTTTTTTCAGAGCAATACAGGTTTTTTGTTTGTTTGTTTGTTTTGGTTTTTTTCTGGTACCAGGGATCGAACTCAGGAGCTTTTGCTTGCAAGGCAGGCGTGGCACCACTGAGCTAAATCCCCGGCTCAGCAATATAGTTTTCATTACAGAGATCTTTCACTTTCTTGGTTAATTCCTAGGTATTTAATACTTTTTAAGCTATGTGGATGGCATTGTTTTCCTGATTTCTTTCTCAGGAATGAGGAGTAAGAATGATCAAGATGCAATGTGTATATGTACCAATCCCCAAGACAAATGTAATTATTATGTATCACAAATATATACTCATAAAAAAAACCTTTGTCCCTCTTTAAAAAATGTTTTTAGAGTTCAAGGATGTAGCTCAGTGGCACCATGTCTGCCTTGCAAGTGCAAGGTCCTGAGTTTGATACTCGGTACCCCAAAATATGTTTTTAGAAGAGAAAATGTAGCTATTAATATAGTTTTGTTTTATTGATTTTAGAAAAGCTTTTAGATTTGAAACATGTTTATACCCATAATTAAGGGCATATATCTTGTATGTGCTTGAATTTAGTGTCTCTGAACTTTCTTTTAAAAGTTAACTTTTCCTTTTTCCTTTTTTTAGTTGGAAGGAGTTGAACCTTCTGGGCAGCTTCAAAATATTGATGAGGAAGTTATCTCTTCTGCTTGCCGTCTTGTGTGTGAGTGGGCCCAGAAAGTATTAAGCCAGCCTTTTGACACAGTCTTGGAATTAGCCCGCTTTCTTGTAAAAAGTCACTACATAGGCACCAAGTCAGTGGCAGCTCTAACTGTAATGGCAGCCGCATCAGCAGGTACGAAGTCACCATTAAGCTGAAAGCTCCTTGTTCCTGACTCTGCTCTCTCTTGAGTTGTAGCAAAATAAGAATTTGGCCAGAGAACACCATCTTATATAGTACTTGGGTTTTGTTTTGTTTTTGAGACAGGGTCTTGCTATTCCCTGCAGGCGGGCCTTGAACTCACTGTGTAGCTCAGGCTGGCCTCGAACTTGGAGCGATCCTCCTGCCTCAGCCTCCTGAGTGCTGGCATCACAGGCGTGGGCTGCCATGCCCAGCCTGTAGTACTTGAGTTCATTCTTCCTCCACCTTAAACTAAATTCAGATTGGTTTGTTATCCCAACAGAATAAGAACAACAACCCTTTAATTGTAGCGCTTAGTGCTATATTTTTGTACACTGTTGTGCCAGAATGTAAAACTATTTGGATTCCCCTGCTGATGTTTTATTAATTTTTCCATTGCTATTTTTCAGTTTTAAAAATGTATGTACTATATTTGAGTATATGTACCTAAATTAGCAATTGAAATATTAGAAGTAAAATGAGATTAAATTTTAAAATTACATACTAAATTCCTGTCCTAGAAACTAAGTTTATGAATAAAATGAGCTTTGGACACAGAGACAAGTTATTTGTCTCACAAAAAATAAACTGTGTGAAACATTACTATAAAATACCGTGAAGGATATTTTAAAAACATGTACTCATATGAGAATTTTAATTCAAAGAAGAATTTTGGAACTGACAGTTTCAGGAATTACCAGCACTGTTAGAATAAATATTAGAATAAATGGCTTCCTTCTAAATTAGTAGCTATGTGAAGTTTGAAAGAAAATTTGTTTTATTTCATTCATACCTTATAAACCTAAAGGTTGAATAGATTGCTTTATTACAGAAAATTATTTCTATGAAAAGTATATTAACATGAAACATGTTTTCTAAATGAGTTAAAAGTGAAATTTTTTTAAAAAGTGAAATCTAAATATTTTTAAATCTACAATAGATCTACATCCAGAATTATATCTGTGCAATCCATTTTGTGTAATCTGACCTCTTGTATTGTGGTTGAGGATCAGTTTCAGCAAAATAATCTCTTAAAGAACTAGTACAAATTTTTCTGTGCATGTAAACTGTGTTTGACCTAAATGTGTCAGTTCACTTCTAAGCAAGAGAGGGCTTGGTCAGCCTGAATATAGCTAGGCAGCTCACATATGTTACCTCATTTAATTCCCCCAGCAGTCCTTGGAGGTAGGTGATATTAGTCTATTTTCAGGTCAGGAAACAGGCTTAGGGAGGTTAAGTAATAACTTGTCCATGGGTAGATAAGTAGGGGACCTGGATTTGATTCCTGTCTGTCTCCAAAGCCCAGGTTCATTCAGTTATGTCATACTGTGTTCTTATATCCTGGCAGAATAAGGCTATAAAAAGTGTAGATCCTGCAGCTTATTTTGTTCTCTTTCTCCCTCTCCCTATGATACCAAGAAGGGTACTTCAGCAGATTGAGGATTTAGGAATCATGAGAAAAAGGAATGTATCCACCTCTCTTATTTTCCACATTATTCACAAATCTGACTCAAATATTGAGTGAATAGAATGAATTTTTAAGATGTCAGTGTAAATTTTTTAAACAAAAGTACTGAAAATTATATAAACAGGTGTTTTCCCCTTTTGAAAGTAATTACCAGAACAACTGAATGTTTTACCAATTGTATTATTACTCAAAACATTTTTTAAATCTCTTGAAATTTTGTTCTCAGCTCTTACTACATTTTTAAAAAATAAACTTGGTAGCAAATTAATTTTCATTCTTTGAAGACCAATTTGGTGTTTTTAAATACAGTCTCCATCCATACTGAGAACAGGTTGTGTTACAGATGTCCTTTTTGTAAGTCAGCTGCCTGGAACTCATTGCTGCCAGAAACCCTGGCGGGAGGAATCAGACATCTAAGCTGTGAGCAGGTGGTGAGCAGTTGAGCTGAGGCTCAGAGTAGACAGTGCAGCTGGATGTGATGAGAAACATAGTACTTACTTCAGTAATTTTTAAAAAGACAGCCATGTATCTGTAATCCCAGCACTTGGGCCTGAAGCAGGAGGATTCCTAATTCAGGCTCAGCCTGGGGACATTAGCCACTTAGCAGAGCCCCTGGTTTCAGTCCCCAATAACACACAGTAAAGAAAGAAAGTCAAAGACGATGGATACCGAGCAGTGAGTGTGTGGGAAAGACTTACAGCTTCTTCTTTCCCTTTCCCTGGTCTTCCTTCCCCAGTCTCCACCAAGTTGTTGCTGTTACCTAGAATGATGAGAAGCAGAAATGGGGCTGGGGACAGAAGGCAGGTGTATTTGCAGGGCAGAGTAGTGTTTTCCTCCCCTTCCTCCACAGTTGCTTTTACTAGCCACAGTTCACTTTCTACTGACTGCCATTCCCTAAGTAAGCTTTTTTAAAAAATCAGTTTTATTATGTAATTCTTAAAATTTATGTTACTGGTTTATTATTCCTTTTCTGTTTGTCTGCTATTCTTTTCTTTAAAAATTAACTTAGTGGAAAAAAAATTAACTTAGTGACAATTTGCAGAATATCAATGTTATTCTTACTAGGAAATTCTACTTAATTTCTCCACATCACACCAAAATAATCATATACTACCAATTAAAATAATGTTACCTATTTCTGGTAGGATTGAAAAAATTGTTTTCTCCACACGGATTTTTTCCTAAGATATGAAGTGGTTTCAGCAGATATTGAACACTCCTTCTGCACTGAGTATTAAAATCCTGAAAATGCATGAATTTTATTCTACTTAGAGATGAGGATAGGAAAATTTACTGACATCTGATAAAATGGAACAATGGTATTTTTTCCACACATTTATGACATAGGTACTTTATTATTGATTTAACTGAACCTGAGCTCGACCATATTTTAACATGTCAAAACTGTATTGACAAATGTCTATAATTTGGAAGTCTGATAAGACTTTGTAAAGAAATTGTGAGTTAAAAATTACTGTCTTGGTTGCTTTGTCCAGTAGATGGCTTCATATTCAAAGAAATCAAGTTATGACTGCTTCCTCTAAAGGAGGGGATTTCTATTTTCCCTTCTGTTCACTTTCAGGAATTGCAGGAATTACCCAGCCTTCTGCTTTTATACCTACAGCTGAAAGTAATTCCTTTCAGCCTCAAGTGAAGACTTTGCCATCTCCTATTGATGCTAAACAGCAGTTGCAACGGAAAATCCAAAAAAAGCAGCAGGAACAGAAACTACAATCTCCCTTGCCAGGAGAATCCTCAGCAAAAAAATCAGAAGGCACTGCAGCCAACGGAGTGACGAATCTTCCTAATGGAAACCCCGCGATCCTTTCTCCCCAGCCCATTGGTATCGTCGTGGCAGCTGTCCCTAGTCCCATTCCGGTAATTCTGTTAAATAGTGTTTGGCCTTACTTAATCATTTAAAAGTGGCAGTTGGAAAGAGGCAGGTAGATGTGCAGATACCATCATAAACTGGCTTGGTGACCACAGGTTTCCAAGTCATCTTCCATTCCGAATAGATGTTAGGAAACCTATAAAACAGCCATAGGTGAAGGTATAGATATCCAAGATTTACATGTGCATAAAATATGTTTAAAGGGAGAGCCTTCTGTAAGGATGACTCATTTTCAAAGTTGTTTTATCCCTTGCTGAGCCAAGAAAATATAATGTAGACTTTTTGGTTATGTTCTTAATATTTGGGTGGAAAAAAATTGTAATGTAAAATATACAGATGATACAGTAAGCTTATCTTTTTGCCTTGCTGGATGTAGGAGTAGGATGTTAGGCAAGTCTCTTAGCCATTCTGAGTTTGTTTCCTTATCTACAAATTGAAATTAGTAGTATACTCCTTTCTTGTTCCACACAACTGAGGTTATAGTGGAGGGGCTTTTAAAATGAGAGCACAACGTGCTAAAGTAAGGTGATACTTTATGTGATTATTGATAACATGATTAAAGGGACATTTTATCTTATTTTTCTTGTTCCTATCATTAGCGTTGTTACATTATTAAAACGTAAAATACCTAGTGATCATACTGCTCACTGTAGAGCAGACTAACCTAGGGGGCAACTTTGGCTGGGATTTTATCCACAGTGGTTCAGTAACTCAAGTCCAGAGTACACCCATTTTATAAGACTGACTCCCCTTCAGTGTTATCTTCTTGGCACTGACTTATAGATACCTTCTATCTTCAGATTTTATCTCCTCTTCCTGTAACTTCCTTAAGTCATTATTTCACCAAGTATTCATCACAAGTGTAAAGTTTTTATTCATGTTAACTGAAAAGTATCGTAATGTTCTTAGATATTACTATATTTTTGTAACATTGCATGCTTACATTTCTTACATTTGTGTATTTGATTGCATAGGACCCGGTCTAAAAAAATTCTCTTCTAACATACAGTCTTGTTTCTTTTTAACATTAACATTTAATAAATGTTTTAATACTTACAGGTGTACAGATTAACACGTGTATCCTAGACTTGATGTTTTATTTTCTACCTTTTCACAGGTCCAGCGGACCAGGCAGTTGGTAACTTCACCAAGTCCAGTGAGCTCTTCTGATGGCAAAGTTCTTCCTCTCAACGTGCAGGTGGTCACACAGCACATGCAGTCTGTGAAGCAGGCACCAAAGACACCTCAGAACATCCCAGCCAGCCCTGGTGGGGACCGCTCTGCGCGGCACCGCTACCCTCAGATCTTACCCAAGCCATCCAACACCAGTGCCCTCACCATCCGCTCCCCTACCACTGTCCTCTTCACTAGCAGCCCTATCAAGACTGCCGTGGTACCTGCCTCACACGTGAGCTCTCTAAATGTCGTGAAGATGACAGCCATCTCCCTTACCCCCAGCAACAGCAACACCCCTCTTAAGCACTCTGCCTCAGTCAGCAGCGCTCCCGGGACAGCAGAAGAATCCAGAAGCGTTCCACAGATCAAAAATGGTTCTGTTGTTTCCCTTCAGTCTCCTGGGCCCAAAACCAGTGGCACTGGGGGGACATCTGCTGTAGAAGTTAAAATGGAGCCTGAAACATCATCTGACGAGCATCCTAACCAGTGCCAAGAAAACCCTGACGGAGCTAAAGCTCCTCAAACAACACCTAGTGTCCTTTCGGGGCAGAAAAGTAACACAGATGAAGCAGTACAGAAACCTTCAAATGAAGGTGTCACTGAAGTAAAAGCAACTAAGATCAGTGACCAGAGGACAAAATGTAAAAGTCGCTGTGATGAAGTTCTGCCAGGCACATCAGCAGGCAGTAATCAGAGCACTGTTGTGCCCTCAGTTGATGCTCAGAACTTAACTTTCACCAGCACCAGTTCACCATCTAATGGTGACTCAATAAACAAAGACCCTAAATTATGCACTAGAAGTCCAAGAAAACGACTGTCTTCTACATTACAAGAGTCCCAGGTGCCTCCTGTAAAGAAACCAATTGTGGAACAGCTTTCTGCAGGTATCATAGAAGGTCAGAAACCAGGCAGTGTTAAGAAGGACCAAAAGGTTCCACATTCAGGGAAAACCGAAAGTTCAGCAGCAGGTGCTCAGATTCCTAATAAAGTATCAGTTAATGTCAATTCACACACAGTGGAAAATCAAGCCTTGAATTCTGCTCTTATTACCAGTGATTCAGCTTTGGAAAAGCAAACACCATCATCATCTCCAGATAGAAAAGTAAAACTTGAAGGGAGTGTCTTTCTCATGGAGAATGATTCAAAATCAGAAGTCAGCTTTCATCCAAATGAATGGCAACAAGTCACTAAGGATCCTGAGTTTATATCTACCAGCTGTGAACAACAGCAGGATGTCAGTGTTATGGCAATTCCAGAGCACCCTGATATCAATGATTTAGAGAAGTCTGTTTGGGAATTAGAAGGAATGCCGCAGGACACATACAGCCAACAGCTCCATGGCCCGATACAAGAACCTTCTCTGAATCAAATTCAAGCACAGTCTTCAGATCAGTTACCTCTGCAGCCTGAACTGAAGGAGTTTGAGCCTTCTGTTTCCCAGACAAATGAAAGCTACTTTCCTTTTGATGACGAGCTCACACAAGACAGTATTGTGGAAGAGCTGGTGCTTATGGAACAGCAAATGTCCATGAACAATTCCCATTCGTATGGTAACTGTTTGGGAATGGCTCTTCAGAGTCAGTCGGTGAGTTCAGGAGGTCCAATGTCTTCTCATGCCTCCAGCACCCACTTCTATCATCCAATCCATAGCAATGGCACTCCAGTTCATACACCCACACCTACACCCACTCCTACCCCAACTCCAACTCCAACTCCAACCCCCACATCTGAAATGATTGCTGGTTCTCAGAGTCTGTCACGGGAGAGCCCTTGCTCCAGGCTAGCCCAAACCACACCTGTGGATAGTGCTTTAGGAAGTAGCCGACATACACCCATTGGTACTCCCCATTCAAACTGCAGCAGTAGTGTCCCTCCCAGCCCTGTTGAGTGCAGGAATCCATTTGCATTCACCCCAATAAGCTCCAGTATGGCATACCATGATGCCAGCATTGTCTCAAGCAGTCCTGTGAAACCAATGCAGAGACCCATGGCCACACACCCTGATAAAACCAAGCTTGAATGGATGAATAATGGGTATAGTGGGGTTGGTAGTTCATCGGTTTCTGGCCACGGCATTCTCCCAAGCTACCAGGAACTGGTAGAAGACCGTTTCAGGAAACCTCATGCTTTTGCTGTGCCTGGACAGTCTTATCAGTCTCAACCCAGACATCATGACACTCATTTTGGTCGTTTGACTCCTGTCTCTCCTGTACAGCATCAAGGTGCCACTGTAAATAACACCAACAAACAGGAAGGGTTTGCAGTCCCTGCCCCTCTTGATAATAAAGGAACTATTTCATCTGCCAGCAGCAACTTCAGGTGCCGGAGTGTGAGCCCTGCTGTCCATCGCCAACGTAATCTTAGTGGAAGCACCCTCTATCCAGTGTCTAATATCCCACGATCCAATGTGACCCCCTTTGGAAGTCCAGTAGCCCCAGAAGTCCACGTTTTCACAAATGTTCACCCAGATGCATGTGCCAACATAGCTCAGAGAAGTCAGTCAGTTCCATTGACAGTCATGATGCAAACAGCCTTCCCAAATGCTCTTCAAAAACAAACAAACAATAAAAAAATAACCAATGTTTTGTTGAGTAAACTTGATTCTGACAATGATGATGCAGTGAGAGGTTTGGGAATGAACAACCTGCCCTCCAATTACACGGCCCGGATGAATCTCACACAGATTTTGGAAACTTCCACTGTTTTCCCTAGTGCCAACTCACAGAATATGATTGATTCCAGCACTTCTGTTTATGAATTCCAAACACCATCTTACCTCACCAAAAGTAATAGCACCGATCAGATCAGTTTTTCTCCTGGAGATGATCAAGCACAATCTGAAATTGGAGAGCAACAGTTAGATTTCAGTAACACTGTTAAAGACCTGTTGAGTGGAGACAGCTTGCATACCAGCCAGCAGCTGGTAGGTCAGGTAGCATCTGATCTCACCAATACTGCATCTGATTTCTCTAGTGATATCAGGTTGTCGTCTGACCTCTCAGGCAGTATCAATGATTTGAATACCTTAGACCCAAATCTACTGTTTGATCCAGGGCGTCAGCAGGGACAAGATGATGAAGCTACACTGGAAGAATTAAAGAATGACCCGTTATTTCAACAAATTTGCAGTGAATCCATGAACTCTATGACTTCATCAGGTTTTGAGTGGATAGATAGCAAGGACCATCCTACTGTTGAAATGTTGGGTTAAATAGTGTTTTATAACATGTAGCACACTGTATCTAAAGACATATGTATTGTATTTGTCTTAATGGAAGTGCCTCCCGCAGCAGAAACTTAATATTAATTGTGACATTTTAAAAGCGTTTGCTGCAGAAGTGGTTTCTTCAGTAGGAAATGGTTAGACTTGCCTCGGTTCTTAACAAGTTTCTGGAGACAGCAGGCAGTAGAAAAGTATTAGGTTTAAATTTTAGAATGTTCCCCATTTAATCACATTGCTTGCTAGTAAAGAATCCACTGTCCAGCTTTTGCAAAAGCAGTCTAGATCTTTATTTTGTATAAGTTAATTTCAGTTCTTTATTTGATCTGCACAGAATTTAGAGGAAACCATCAATTTTAGATAGGGGTTATTTTATTGTTGGCATTCTGTTTAGCTATGAAGTCATAGTTAAGGTAAACTGTAGGCAAAAAGGTCTTCCTTGAAATAGGGATAATATTCAGGTTATAAATATTTAGGCTTGAAGCATAGAACTACTGTAGGATGAAAAGTCTCTGTAGGACTTTCTGGGGCTTCAGTACCATTTACCCCCACAATGAAGGGCTTAAATAGGAGACGATAATGGAAAATTAAGTATTAACTTAAGAAAAGTAAAAGCTGCACTAAAATTTTTAAGAGGAAAAACTAGTAGCTGTTTATATTTGTGACTTTGCATTAGCCATTTTAAAACGTTGATAGACATACACATAAAACAACTCCACATATTGTAATTTAATAGAATATATACATTTTAGAAAACTGATGTATTATTTGTTAGTTGAGATGAGCATTAGAAGGAAAAGCATTTTCTTAGTTTTACCACAATGGCTGCAATTTTAAATAGAATTCTGTATAGGATTTATTTTGAAATCTTTTTCACTATGATATACTTTAGTAATAAGTTTTTTGCCTCCTCAATTTGGTGACTGACTCCTTTGCTCCTGAATATTGTTATGCAGTTTGACCATGGGATCTTTATGAAAAACAGGCAGGAAGGAGCTAACATTACAACCTTAGCAGAAAGCATTTCACCACCTAAGGTTGACTGAAGCCACAAATCTTTATAACTCTGTTAAAATAAAGGGGACAATAGTACTTGAAGAAGAGGAACGTTTTATTACATGCTTAATTTATTTATTGTGATTAAAAAATTGCAAAGTACTCAGGATTTGTTTTAAAATGTTTCTCTATGGCTCCCATTTTGTTTTATGAATAATGTTTATGAATTTCATATTGACATATCTACTCACTAGTTGAGAGCTACATTTAAATGAGTTTCAAGATCACTTTCAAAGAGATTTAAAAATTAACATTAAACTTTTAAAGCTAACATTAAACTCTTTGCTGTGCTATCTTAGACCAGCTAAGCTTTACTTTAATTCATAAACCATTCAGAAGACTACTATCAATGAATATTTAACAAATGTGATGAAGGGGTTTAATTTAATAAGGTTTCATTGCTCAATAAATTTGAAAGTTAGGTTATTAACATTTTGATAAATGGTGCTAGGGTCAGCTCAGAGGTTTATATATTAATATGTCCTAGTTTATTGGCATTTGTTTGTTATTTTGATTTAATGATCTGTTAGTGGTTTTTTCCTTGATATTATTTCTTCATTGTACATTGAGACAGCACTACTGCACACCAAAGTATGCAATACCCAAAGGAAAACTGTGTGATTTCTTTTAACAAATGATGGGAGCCTTTCTATATGAGATACTCTGAAAAGATTTTGAGGCCATTCTAATCCCTTGTTTACACTATTAGCTTCCTACTAACATAAAAATAATGGAAATCTTTTTTGATAAAAATATAAAGACTGGAGGATTTTTAACCCCTTGTACAGTATTGCAGCAAACTCTTTAAATTTGGTTGAATTCGTCCAACAAACTTTCTGGGGTTCATAATATTGCACTAAATTTGTTGAACCTGTGGTAGGCACATCTCTTAGGATAAATGCAACCAATACAGTCCACAGATTAAACTTTTTAAATGTGTTTCATTATGAAAAGACAAAATGTCATCAAAGTGACAGATACAATTGTCTTATGTAGCAATGTGCATTGATCTCAATGAGATATTTCTATTTCTTATTCTCTTACATGAGAATATTACAGCAGGAAGAATTTAGTTTGCTTCACCATGTTAATACATGATCACAAATGTGCATGAGTGTTACTGACTTATCTTGTACAGTACTAGGTATTCCTGTAACCACTTTTTTTTTCTTGGCTGTATTGAAACTGGTTGTGTTAACCAGACAAGCATAGTTATTCACAAGTTATTTACTTTTTTATGTTTACTAATTCTGCTTAGTTGTTGTCGAGTATGTTCTTTTCTCAGATTATTTTCATTGTTCCGATGTTAAAACATTTTGCATACTGTTTATCATGATGACTTCATGAAGAAAATAATTTTGCATATAATTGCAATAAGCACTGACTTTTGAACTGAAAAGAAGGAAAATGTTTTTTGTGCAGTGCATCTGAGGTTCAAATAATAGTCTTGTTCTGCAGTGTGCTTTACTACACCATAAATGACAAAAACAAGCCCTGTTTCATGTTTTCATTTAGTGCAAAAAGTCAGATTTCCCCAGTGTTTTGTTGTCTGTTGTACCTGCTGAAACTACAGTAGTTGAATATTGCAGTAGCATTTCAGTTCTCTTTTTTATTAAAAGTGCTCAAAATTGTTTTTTAAATGTTTTCAAAAACAATTAAAAACATTTTATATTAAACTGGCTGGATTTTAAGATGATTTATGGATTGTATTTTATATAGGCAATGTACCATTTTATAAATAGACCCAATGCCATACCTCCTTTGATCTTATGAAATTTAGAGTAGTAAAAATGAACATGAAGGCAGAACAGTGCTGCTAATCTTCTTTGCTATTAATCTAGAACACATCTCATTTCATGTATTGGAGCTTTCCTGTTCACTTACAATATATTACCATTAGTGCATAGCAGAGAGCTTTATGTTGTGCCCCCAAAAAAGATAAAAGAAAAGTCATCTTTTGCATAGTATTTGCTTTAAAAGAGCCAGGGAGTATCTAGTTAGATGTATATCTGCAGCATTGAATAGAAAAATAATAAGAAATTTAAAAGTCCACCTCCATGAACCAGAAATATAAAATGAAAAGTATACTGAACTTGTAAGCCAGAAGCTGGGGAATTTGTTGCAGACAGGATGGAAAAGGCCAGAAATTTCAACTCCTGCAAAGTAATGAAACCAGGACCTAGGATAGAATTTGCTTTTGATTGAAAATCAGCACCAACCAGTGCCCAGGACTAACATAAGACATGTTCTGAGTCAAACATCCTGGTCAACTGTATATGATCTTTGTAGATCTATGTTATGACTGTCACCACAGGATTGGAGCCTTGAGTTGGGACAAGAGGTAGAAGCAACTACAAAAAGAATGAAGATTGAGGACTGTGGGTAAAAGATCAGGAAGAATCCTACACAAGCTGAGCCTGCAAATCAAATTCCACAGCACTTAAAAATGAAACTAATCATAAGAAAATCAGTAACTAAGATAAATGTGAATATGGGGGTGTGGCTTTAAGTATGTTAGGATTCTTTATGCCATGGAAGTGAGTAGCAGCAGAGATCTCATACAAGAGCAGGAAAGCAGGAGCCAAGGATATAATAACAGTAAGTGCTGGTGTAGAGGGGACACTGTGTAACCTGAGGTGTATTCATTTGCTAGTAATAGAAAACTGGTGTTAAGAGAACTTTTTAGTGTAGTATTTTGGGACATGCTTGTAGTCCCAGCTTCTTAGGAAGCTGAATCAGACCATCACTTGAGCCCAGGTGTTTTGAGGCCAGTTAGGACAGTACAGCAAGACCCCGTCGGGCCAGGGATTTAGCTCTGGTTCTGCCGCCTCCCTTGCAAGCGCAAGGTCCCAAGTTCAATCCACGGTACCAAAAAGACCCCATCTCAAAGTTTTAGAGAAGAAAGTTGAAGTAGTTTCTTTCAATGACTTACTGATGAGAACCAGATTCTGCTTTTCTGTGTTTTAATATGGTCGTGGTATGGCTTCTGCAGCTCTAACACTCATATGCCCTTAGTAAAAAGAGCAGTTGTCATTACCGGCTAAATCCCCAACCCATCATTACCTTTTATCAGAGGGAAAATAATCTTTGCCGGAATCTCCCATTAAGCATGCTACAAACCCTTTTAGCCTCATTGGACAAGACAAAGTCTAACCCTAAAGCCATTTGCTTACACAATTCATCTTTCATAGAAACAGAACGGTCCTGTTGAGGTCATCCATCTAATAAGTTCCATAACCTCAGATACCATGTTAAGTACCTGCTGTTTGGGAGGTGACTAGGCACTGCAAACTGAATAGCTAGCTGCAATAAGATACCTTTGAGCACCTCACAGTTTTGTAAAAAAGTGTATGGTCTTTGGTAAGCGCCAGTGGTATACATAATATACTATGTAGAAGAAAAGAGGTGAGCGTTTACTCTGAGTTGCTAAGAAGCAAAAAGAAGGTTCTTAACAAAGACTACATTTAGAAATATGTTTTACTGATGGGCCAGGGATTTAGCTCAGTGGTTCTGACCCCTGCCCTGCAAGCACAAGGATCCGAGTTGGATCCTTGGTACCAAAAAAATACGTATTTTTTACATATATATCTATGTATATACATTAATATACATATATAAACATGTTTACTGAGCTAGTATTGTGCCTTCTCTATGACCTGAAAAATCAAGTATTGAATGCAAATTGGCTTAGATCCTACCATAATAGAACACCAATTTTTATTTTTGACAAATCTGTGAAGTAAATTGATTTTAACATGCATTGCTATAAATTTTTTAATTTGTGGAAGGGATTGTTTATTATATAACTTGAAGTTTTAAAAATATGAATGCCAGTCTTGCAGCTATAATCATGGAGGACAAAGCAAAAAGTTTCAGTTTTCAAGATGTTTTATTTCTCAGGTCCTAAAGGACAACATATCCACTTTTTGTATGTTCAACTAATCTAAATTATGCAGTGTGGCTGTATCTAATTTCACATCACATCACAATATCACCAGGTAATTGTGCTTTCCATGAGAAAAATTTGTTCCAAAGTCAAAATGTCACCTTGCTGTCAAATAATCCCACAGATTCCTATAAACAGAGCTGGAGAATTGCACTGTGACTGAGAAGATGTGATGTGAATCCTGCTCATTACCTAAGACACGACTTCCTTTGTAATTATCTGCCTATCACAATAGCTTCCTTCTGCCATCTCCTGCTTACCTGCTGTCACATACTCTTCATTAAGATTCGGCCAGTGCAGTGCCATTTGCACTGTTAACCTCTGAGCAAAGTGGGATCATTACTTCATTAAGATGGATTTTGTAATAACACAACTTGCATCAAGGAAAAAAAATTTTATTTCTAAGTGCTTGGTGAGAAGGGAAAACTTTTTAAGTAAAATACTGTATGTCATCAAAATGGTATTATGTATAAAGTATTTCTTAACTCAAATATTTGCATATATTCATACTTCCTGATTATTAAAAATCCTGAAAATACCCTTCTTCAAATGAGAAAATTTTAGTTAGAAATTAACCAGTAGAGGAAACAGGGCTAATAACTGGTAGAGCCAGGATTATCTTAATTCCAAGGCTCAGTTCTTCACCAACATACTCTATTTAAGATAATGTTCACCTCTATACCTACTGCAATAGTATTATCTAGTGGCTTCTTTGAAATTATTCTGGTTAAAAAATTAGGAAATTTTGAAAATGTTACAGATTTTTTTCTCATCCTCTGATCCTTTTATGTCTTAAAAACATTTTAATTAAATTTTATTAGTAAATGTTTGCAGTAAATGATTACATTCATTTTGGAGAGTTGGTACATGTACATAACATCTTTTTTCTAATTCTTGCTTCTCCACCTCACCCCTAAATTATTGGTCCCCTTCACATTTGCAAAAGATCTATCTCCCAGGTTCCTGTTACCTTTTATTTTGTGCTTTAAATTATATTTAGAGCTTCTCATATAAGAGAAACCATGAGATTTAAGTTTGTGTATCTGATTTAGCTATTGTGAGCTGCGCCGCTATAAACGGATATACATGTATCACTGTAAAGGGATGTCTTTAACTCTTTCAGGAAGATACCTAAACAAAGAATAGCTGAATCAAATGGAATTTCTAGTTTTCTTTTTTTGATGAATCTTCATACCGAATTTTGTAGTGGTTGGAAGTTTACATTCCAAACAGTAATCTAGAAGGATTTTATCCCTCATCTTTGCCAACATTTCTTATTTCATTTCTGGATGATAGCCTTCCTAGAGTAAGATCAACTCTCAGTGTTGTTTTAACTTGCACTGCTTTAATGGCCAGAGATCTTGAACATTTGTTCATATATTTATAGGCCATTTGTATTTCTTTGAGAAATGTCTATTCATTTCAGTCCCCTCACCTTTTTTTTTCTTCTTTTGTTTGGTTCTTTTATTTGGGGAGTTCTAACTTTTTAGTTCTTTGTATATTCTAGATATTAGTCCTCGGTGTGAGAAATAGCTGGCAAAAATTTTTCACCATTCTGTAGACCTACTCTGTTGGTTGTCTTGCTGTGCAGAGCCTTTTCAGTTTGATACAATTGGATTTGTTGATTCTTGGTTTTACAGGATTTCTTGTGCAATTGGAGTTCTATTCAGAAAGTCTTTGCCTGCACCTGTCTCTAAGAGTTACCTATTGGTTGGGGATTTTTAGCTCAGTGGTTCCGCCGCCTGCCTGGCAAGTGCGAGGTTCTGAGTGAGATCCCCAGTACCACAAAAAAGAGTTACCTATTGTATCTTCCAGCACGTTTTTTCTGTTTTAATATTTAGATATTTAATCTTTTTATTTTAGTATATGGTGAGAAATACAGATCTAGGTTCAATATTCTGCATGTATACAGCTATTTTCCTGGCACCACTATCTTTCCTCCAGCATGTTATTGGCTTCTTTGTCAAAATTCAGATGGCTAACTGTGCTTAGGGTGCTTCTGCATCCTCTGTTCTGTTCCACTGATGAACATGTCTGTTTTTGACCACGCTTTCTACTATAACCAGAAATCTGGGACTGTGATGCCTCCTGCTGTGCTCTTCTTGGCCAGGATTGACCTTTCTGTTCTGAGTTTTCTGGCTCCACTGAATTTGAGGATACTTTCCTCTAGTTCTATGAGGAATGATGTTGGTATTTGGAATGAGATTGCCTTTAATGTATGTATCAGCTTTGGAAGTATGACCGTTTTGACTTCACGGGTTCTGCGTATCCAGGAACCCAGGATCTCTTTCCCTTTTCTGATGACCTCTGTTTCCTTTTTAAGAGTTCTATAGTTTTTTAATTCTCTCTTTGTTGGGTTAAGTTTTAAATCTTTAATTTTTCTTCATGCTACTGAGAATTTTTTCAAATTTCCTTCTCAAACTGTTCATTATTGGTGTATAGGAATGGTATTGATTTTTATGTGTTGATTGTGTATTCTGCTACACTACTGAGTTTGGTTATTCTAGGAGTCTTTTGGTGGAATTTTGGGGTTTTCTATGTAAAGGATCATATCATTTGTCAATTAGGATAGTTTGACTTCTTCCTTTCCTGTATCTCTTTTATTTCTTTCTCTTCCCTAATTGCTCGGACTAGTGTTTGGAGTACTATATTGAACAGGAGTGGTGGTAGCAGGGACTTCAGGAGGATTTCAGAGCAGTAACCAGCAATAAATCAGCCCCTCTAAGATTCAGAATCTGGACAGTGGGAGGTAACAACTTGGGGAATAAAATAAGGAGGGAGATGGATTGCTGGGATCCAGGAAGGATATGATGGGAAAATTGGAGCGTACAGAGGAATTGAAGAGATTGAACACAATGCAGAAAAAGGAAAGGGTAATCGGCACTTTCTCCCTGGCCCCTGGCTTGTGGCTCATGAGCAAGGATGATCAAATCTATACAGACAGTGAAAACAGTGACTCCAGAGACCTTCGGAGAGAAACCAGTGGGACAGACCAGTAGATGCTGAGTGCTACAACATCCAGTGAGTGACTCCAGCCCAAGCATCTGCCCTAGAGAGAGTGCTTTGTTGAACAACAGTCTAAGAAAGGGCCACCTGAACCTGGGACTGAGAGTAGCTACAGGTAGGCTTCATCTCAGAGATCCCAGTGTTATACTCCCACAGTGACTAGATGAGGGACAGCCACAGGAGATGTCCATAGGCAGGCAAGAGACACCAAGAGTATTATAAGCTAAATGACCCAGGATCCACCCCTGCAACCAGAAGTTAGGTTCCACCTGAATTTCGTGGATTTGAAAGTCCTAGTACCCTGCCCTAATCCTATTGGCTGCTTGTCAGTGATTATCCACCATAGATGTGGGCTCTGACTGCCTCCTTTGTCTACTAGTGAGAGCATGGACATGTCTTGAATTGGACACTGCTACAAAACTGTAGACCACAGAAGATAACCACAGGCTCAAAATCCAAGAAAATTTTTTCTTTTGATATGTTTTGTTTGTTTTTCTTCATTTTGTTGGGGCTTTTAAAATTGTTTTTGTTTTTTTGTTAGTAGCAGTAATATTCCCACATCAGAAAAACGGAATGAGCTCAAATAACCTAATGATGCACCTCAAAGTCATAAAAAAACTAAGAATAATCTAGATCCAAAGCTAATACACGGAAGGAAATTATAAAGATCAGGGCAGAAATTAATGAAATTTAGAATAAAAATACAATATAAAGAATTGAAGAGTTGGTTCTTTGAAAGATTAAACAAAATAGACAAAATCTTAGCCAATCTTAGCAAAATAAGGAAAGAAAAGATCCAAATCCATGCAATTAGAAATGAAAAAGGTCAGCACTGGGAAGGCTGAGGCAGGATTGCCATGAGTTTGAGGCTAGCCTGGACTACATAGCTAGACCTTGTCTCAAAAAAAAAAAAAAAAAAAATGGTGAAAGCAAAATGGATTCTGCCAAAAACCAGAAGATAATTGGTAACCACTGTGAGAACCTGAACTCTAATAAAATGGAAAATTCAGAGGAAATGGATAAATTCCTAGATACACATAAACTACCAAAGCTAAGCCAAGAAGATACAAAAATTGAAAATAAGCCAATATCAGTCAGATAAATTGAAAAAGTAATAATATTTTTTAAAACTTAATAACTAAGAAAAGCCCAGGTCCCAACAGATTCACTGCTGAATTCTATAAGAACTTTAGAGAAGATCTACTGCCATTACTTCTCAAACTCTAATGAAATTGAAAGGGAAGCAGTACTCCCAAAGACATTCCTGGAAGCAAAGTTCCAAACCAGAAAAAGACCCAGCCAAAAAAGAGAACTACAGGCCAATCTCTTTAATGAACAGAAGCCAAAATCCACAATAAGATACTGGCAAACAGAATGCAACAAATCAAAAAGATCGTATATAATGACCAAGTAGGATTAATTACAGGGATGCATAGATAGATCAACATACGCAAATAAAAAATATAATACACCACATAGACTCCACAAAAATCACGTGATCGGGCCAGGGATTTAGCTCAGAGGCACCGCGCCTGCCTTGCAAGTGCAAGGTCCTGAGTTCGATCCCCGATATAAAAAAAAAAAAATCACGTGATCATCTCAATTGACACAGGAAAAGCATTTGACAAAATCCAACATACATTCATGAAAGAAAAAAAAACTGAAGGAATACAAGGTCTTTATCTAAGCTAATAAAAGCCATCTGTGACAAACCAATGGCCAACATCATACTAAATGGAGAAAAGCTGAAAGCTTTCCCTCTTAAAATCAGGAACAAGACAAGGATGCCTGCTACACCACTTCTATTCAATATAGTTCTCAAAACATTAGCTAGACCGATCAGACAAGAGAAGGAAATAAAAGGGGTATGGATAGGGAAGAAAAATGTTAAATTTGCTGACTGACATGAACCTCTACATAGAAGACCCCAAAAACTTCACCAAAAGACTCCTAGAAATAACAGTTAAATTCAGTAGCAAAGCAGGATCCATTATATCAACACTCAAAAATCAATGGCAGGGGCCTGGGATTTAGCTCAGTGGTTCCAGCACCTGCCTTGCAAGCACAAGGTCCGGAGTTCGATCCCAAGTACCAAAAAGAAAAAAAAAATGGCATTCTTGTACAACAATAGCAAACTTACTGAGAAGGTAATTAGGGAAATAATATCCTTTATAATAGCATCAAGAAAAATGAAGTACTTAGGAATTAACCCAACCAAGTAAGTAAAAGACTTCTACAAATGAAAATTAGAGCTCTCTGAAAAAAGAGATTGAAGAAGATATCAGAAAATGGAAAGACAGCCCCTGTTCCATAGAGGTAGAAACAATGTAGTCAAAATGGCCATACTTCCAAAACTGCCACAGTGGTACCTCAGTTCATGAACACTTTTGTTTGAAAACAATTTGGTTCACAAACAGAAGTGTTTGGAAAAATTTGGTTTTGTTTGTGAACTCTGCATTGGCTGATGAACATGATCACAGTGATCTGTCCCACACAAACATGAAAGTAGCCATCTTTTCCAGAATCACGTGGAATAAATTAAGTTCGTGAAGCAAGGTACCACTGTATATAGATTTAATGTAATCTGTGGGGAACAGGGGAAGGGGACGTTACTAGAACCTCTGCAATAAGTCCTAGTCTCCTGTGAGCCACGGCAGCACACGGCGAATTACAGGAAAGGTAGAAAAATGAGACTGAGAAGAAGCTGAGCTTTGGGTCTGATCAGTGCTGCTCTGGGCAGCAAAGACAAAAGCCCCCAGCTT
>NW_004624731.1:5795645-5808906 GCF_000247695.1 Heterocephalus glaber
CAAACTGGAGTTATTCTGTAGCTGGGCTGTAGGCAAGAGACCTAGGCTAACCAAATGATTTTTCCCTAGAATTATGTAGCATTGCTCCCAACAGTAATCCCAATAAAAATACTAATAACATTCCTTACAGAATGAAAAAACTCCTAAAGTTCATATGGAACCAGAACCATTATCCCATACAGGATTATAGCAAAAGCATTTCTGGGCAGCAAGGGCAAGAAAGGCAGGGGGCGTCACAACCCTGGACTTCAAGTTACATTACAAAGCTATGGTGATTAAAAAAACCCAGCATGGTATTGTCAAAAAACCAGACTCATGGATCAATGGAACAGCAAGAAGATACAGAAACAACTCCAGGCACACTCAGCTTATGTTATCTTTGACAAAGGGGCCAAATCCTTTTACTGGAGGAAAGAGAGCCTCTTCAACAATGGTGCTAGGAAAACTAGTTATCCATATACTAAAGGTTGACTCTACAGCCATATCTCTCACCATATACTAAAATCAAAATGGATCATATATCTCAATATTAGAACAGAAGCACTTAAACTGCTAGAAGACATAAGTATAGGCAAAGACTTTCTGAACAAAACCCCAGTTGCACAAGAAACAATACCAAGAATCAACAAATGGAATCACATCAAATTAAAAATCTCCCCAGCAAAAGAAACCACCAACAGAGTGAAGAGACAACCTACAGAATAGGGAAAATTATTTTCTCAGCTACTTATAAAGAACTCAAAAAATTAGAAACCCCAAATTTAAGGATCCAATTAAAAATGGGCACCTGAAACGAATAGACACTTCTCAGATGAAATATAAATGGCCAATAAATACATGAAAAATGTTCAACATTACTGGCTCACTCCAGAAACAATGGCTACCATCAAGAAATCAACAAATAAGAAATGCTCATGAGGGCGGGGGATTTAGCTCAGTGGTGCTACCGCCTGCCTTGAAAGCTCAAGGTCCCAAGTTTGAGCCCCAGTACCAAAAAACCCCCCCAAAAACAAAAATGAAATGCTCATGAGGCTGTGGGGAGAAAGGAACCCTTTTCCAAATGTTAGTGGAAGTGTAAACTGATAAAACCTCTACGGAAATCAATATGGCTATTCCTCAAAAAATTAAAACCAGAGGTTTCATTTGACCTAGCTATTCCCCTTCCAGGTATCTTCCCAAAAGAGTTAAAGACATCATACCACAGTGATGTACGCATAAACATGTTATAACAGGGCAATTCATAATATTTAAATCTTGGAAACAGCTGATATGCCCATCAACTGATGAACGGATAAAGAAAATGCTATTTTTATACACAGTGGCATATTACTGTGCCATAAAGGATAAACTTGAGTCATTTATAGGAAAATGGATGCACCTTGAGACCATAATGTTATGTGAAGTAGCTCAGACACACATGCTTAAATATCACATGGTTTCTCTTATATGGAAAAACTATATAATTAAAAGACAGATAATAGGGGTAAAAGGTGTTGTAATCTTGCACAGACAATGCATCTAAAAGTATACCTGGACTTAGTGAAATTGTCTTACATATTTTATATGTTCCTAGGCCTGTTAGTCTGGCTTTCAATCTGTATTAGGATAACTAACTCTATATGGTCTCATAAAATAAATGAATTTGATGCTGGAAAAAATAAAATGGGGGTGGACGAAAAAGGAAGATTACATGTAACAATTCCCAAAAGTGAATTTAATCATTATGTACTGCAAACATATACTAATAAAAGGTTTTTCTAAAGGGATAGTGATAGCAGACTTCCTTGTTTTGTTTCTGAAAAGCTTTCAGTTTTTCCCCTATTTAATATTTTGGCAGTAGGTTTGTCATCAGTGGCCTTTATTAGATTAAGATAAGCTTACCTATTTTCTACAGGTTTTTTTTATTATCATGAATTGCTGTTGGATTTTGTCAAAGCCTTTTTCTGCATCTATTGAAATGATCGTGTGATTTTTGTGCTTGGCTCTGTTTATGTAATCTGTTACATTTATTAATTTGCATATATTGAACCATCCTTGCATCCCTGAGATGAAACCGACTTGGTCATGATTTATGATTTTTTTTTTTTTTTTGGTACTGGTCATCCAACTTGGGTCCTTGCACTTGCGCAGCAGGCGACGAAACTACTGAGCTAAATCCCTGGTCGATTTATGATCTTTTTAATGATTTGTTGCACTGTTTTCCAGTATCTTGTTGAGGATTTTTGCATATATGTTCATTAAAGAGATTGGTGTATAGTTTTCTTTTTTACTTAGATCCTTGCCTTGTTTTGAAATCAGGGTCATGCCAGCTTCAACAGATGAGTTTGACAGTACTTCTTCCCTTTCAATTTCATAAAAGAGTTTGAGGAGTATTGGCAATAGATCTTCCCTGATGTTCTTGTAAATATCAGTGATGAATCCTAGGCATAATTTGGTTGGTAGGGTTTTTAAAAAATTATTACTGTCTTAGTTTCTTTGCCTGTTTTATATTTCCTTAGTTCAGTTTTTTGGTTTTTGTTTTGTTTTACAGAGCCAGGGATTGAATTTAGGACCTTGTGCTTTCCAGGCAGGTGCAGTGCCACTGAGCTACATCCCCAGCCCTTAGTTCAGTGCTTTTTTTGTTTTTTGGTTTTTTTGTACCAGGGATCAAACTCAGGACCTTGCACTTGCTAGGCAGGGAGTGGAACCACTGAGCTAAATCCCTGGCCCGTCCTTAGTTCAGTTTTGATGATTCATATGTGTCTAGAAATCTGTCCTTTGCTTCTGGATTCTCCAATTTATTGAAGTATAGTTTTTCAAAGTAGTCACTACTAATCTTCTGGATTTTGTTGATGTACACTATGATTTTGCCTTTTTCATTTCTAATTGCATTCATGTGAGTTTTTTCTTTCCTTCTTTGTTAAGCTTGCCTATGGATTTGTCTATTTTGTTTATTCTTTTTTAGAACCAGATTTCTACAATATCCTTCCTTATACTAGCTTTGGATTTAGGTCCTTATGCTAGGACTTTGGAATACATTATTAGGTTATTTGATCTCACTGTGTTTTTCTGATGCATTCACAGTTATAACCTTCCTTCTTAGGACTGCTTTCATTGTCTCTCATAGGTTCTGGCATACAGTACTGGAATTATCATTTGATTTTATGAACTGTCTAATTTCTTTTTTGATTTCTTCAGTGACCAATGGGTTATTCAAGAGTGTATTGTTTAATTTCTATGTGCTTACTAATTTTGTGGTTTCTTTTGCCACTGACTTCTAGCTTCAATGCACAATGATTTGATAATATGCATGGAACAATTTTGATACTTTTGTATTCACTACAGACTACTTTAAAGGGCTAGTATACAGTCCATTTTGGTTCTGTGTTCTACTGAGAAGAGTGTGTATTTTGTTGGATAGAACATTCTGTAGCTATCTATTAAATCCATTTTTTCAAAAGTGTAATTTAACTATGATATTTGTTTGTTGGTTGTCTAGTTGATCTATTTGTGATAGTGGGGTATTGAGGTCCCCCACTATGATTGTGTTGATTTTTACCAGATCTTTTATATTCAGGAGTGTTTGTTTTATGGAGTTGGGTGTACTGGTGTTTGGTGCATATATATTTATAACTGTTATCTTTTTCTGTTGAATTTTCCCCTAAGCAATATATAGTGACCTTCTTTGCCTGTTCTGATTAAGTTTTGGCTTGAACTCCACTTTGTCTGAAAATAGGATAGGTATTCCTGCTTGTTTTTAGGTTCAGTTGTATGGAATATTGTTTTCCATCCTTTGATTTTAGCCTATGAATTTCTTTTGGGATTAAATGTGTTTCTTGTGTACAACATAACTATGGTATTGTTTTATGATGCAATCAGCCAATTTATGTCTTTTGATTTGGGAACTGAGACCATTCACAATGACAGTTATTACTGAAAGGTATTAAATTTTTCTTGTCATTGCATTATTTTCCTGTGCTGATTCCTTTTTTCCTCCTTCAGTTTAACTGTTAACCCTACCTGATGTATTCATTCCACTAGGCTAAACAAAATAATACAGAACATGAATTAGATTTTACCAGTTTACCAAAGAATTAGAGTCCATTAAAAGATTTCAATCAGAAATCCAAGAAATTGAAAATCACATTGAAAGTATGAGCAGTAGAACCAATCAATGTGAGGACAGAATTTCAGATCTAGAAGACAATGATGTCTTCAAAGACATCTTAAAAACAGTAAGACAGAGCCAGGGATGTAGCTCAGCAGCAGAGCACCTGCCTGGCAAGCTCGAGGTCCTGAGTTCGATCCCTAGTACAAAAAAAAAAAAAAGGAAAGGAAAAAGGGAAAAACTATAAGACAGCATGAAAAATGGATCCAAAAACTCTAGGTGATGCAAAGGAAAAAGATCTAAGAATAATTGGAATAAGTAAAAAGTCAGATGATAGCACAAATGGCATTAAAAAAACATTTGTTCACACAAATAATAAATAATGGCAGATAATGTTCCCAAATATCGGGAAAGAAATAAAGACACAGATAATGAAGCAGATAGACCCCAAATAGCCCTGACCAAAAGAGAACCTCTCCATGCCAGAAGTCCAGCACAGAGAAAAAAACCTTAAAAGCTTCTACAGAAAGGCAATGAATCACATATAAAGGTAAGCCCATTAGAATTATAGCAGACTTCTCTACACAAACCTTAAAGGCCGAGCAGGCTTGGAGTGAAGTAATTAAACCTGTAACACAGAAATTTTGAACCCCAAATTTTACAAATCTTTCTTTTCTTTTCTTTTCTTTTTTGGTACCTAGGATCAAACTCAGGTCCTTGCACTTGCACGGCAGGCAGTGATACCACTGAACTAAATCCCCAGCCCTGCAAATCTTTCTTTTAAAATTGATGGAGAAGTAGGTATTTCATGACAAGTGAGCACCTCATTAAATTGAAAACCACCAAATCTGTATTACAAAGAAATTCTCAAGAATAACTTAGGATGGGATAATGAAGCCAGCAATACCTCTATATCAAAAAGAATTAATATACCTGGTTGGATGAGCAGCTAAGCAAAAGCGGGTGGGGAGTAAATGAGGAAATCAGCAACAGGAAAATAATGCAATGACAAAAATATGTCAGTACTTCTTGGTAATAACTCTCAGTGTGAATGATTTCATTTCTCCAATCATAAGACAGACTGGCAGAATAGATCAAAAACCAAAATGCAATAATATCCAGTGTACAAGAAACACATTTAATTAAAAAAGATACAGATTGCCAGGCATGGTGGTACATGCGGGAGGCCGAGGTGGGAGCACTCGGGAGGCTGAGGCAGGAGGATTGCTGTGATTTCAAGGCCAGCCTGGGCTACATAGTGAGTTCAGGGCCACCCTGAACTACAAAACAAGACCTTGTCTCAAAAAACAAACAAATAGTAATAATAAATAAATTTTAAAAATTTTAAAGATACAGATTAAAACTCAAAGGATGAAGAACAATATTCCATGCAAAGAAAACCCAGAGAAAAGCAGGAGGTGCTATCCTAATTTCAGACAAAATAGATTTCAAGCCAAGACTGATCAGAAGAGATAAAGAAGGTTATTATATATTTGTTAAAGAAACAACTCAACAAAGAATTAAGAATTATAAACATATATTCACCAAATACCAGCACACTCAATTTTATAAAACAAACATTAATGGAGGTAAAAACACTGAATCAGGAAACACTGATACAACTGTAATATCCCACCAAATGGATAGATTAACTAGGCAAAAAATCGACAAAGAAATATCAAAGATGAACCAAACCTTTGAAGAAATGGACTTAACAGAGATCTAGAGAGTGACCCATCCAACAATGACTGAGTGCACATTCTTCTCAGCAGCGCATGGGACCTTCTCCAACACAGACCACATACTAGCCCGTAGAGTATGTTTAAGTAAGTGCAAAGGAAGTGAAATTATCCCATGCATATTATTGGACCGTAGTGCACTGACACTAGAAATCAATGACAAAAGACACCACAGAAACTATACATTGTAGACAGTTTCTACAATCAAATAGTAATGCTAGTATGACATACAGGAACCCATGGGACACAATGAAAGCAATCTTAAGAGGAAAGTTTATAGCAGTGAATGCCCACATTAGAAAAACAGAACAAGTTCAAATAAATAACTATTCATGTACCTCAAGGCCCCAGAACAAGAACAATACAAGCCCAAAGCTAATATGAGGATGGAAATTGTAAAGATCAAGGCAGAAATTAATGAAATTGAGACTAAAAACATTACACAAAGAATAGATGAATCAGAGTTAGTTCTTTGAAAGACTGAACAAAATAGACAAACCTTTAGCCATTCTTATCTAAGAGCCAAATCCATGCAATTAGAAATGAAAATGGTGAAATCACATTGGATTCCACCAAAAATTAGATTATTAATAACTACTTTGAGAACCTGAACTCTAATAAAATGGAAAATTTAGAAGAAATAGATAAATTTCTAGAGACATATGATCTACCAAATCTAAGCCAAGATGATACAAAAATTGTAAATAAGCCAATATCAGTCAGTGAAATTGAAGAAGTAATTAAAAAAAAAACCCTACCAACTAAGAAAAGGCCAGGTCCTGATAGATTCACTGTTGAATTCTACAAGAACTTTAGAGAAGATCTTACGCCAAGACTCCTCAAACTCTTTAATTAGATAGAGAAGGAAGCAGTATTCCTAAAGTCATTCCAGGAAGCAGGCATACTTAAAGGAGAGAAGCTGAAAGCTTTCTTTCTAAACTTGGGAAGAAGGCAAGGATGTCCACTATCACTCTTGTTCAATATAGCATTCAAAAAATTAGCCAGAGCAATCAGGCAAGAGAAAGAAATAAAAGGGATATGGTTAGCAAGAAAGAAGGTAAAGTATCATTATTTGCAGAAAACATGGCCCTCTACATAGAAGACCCAAAAATTTTCACCAAAAGCCTCCTAGAATTAATAACCAAATTCAGTAGTGTAGCAGAATACAAAATCAACACACAAAAATGAATAGCATTCCTGTACACCAATAACGAAACCACTAAGAAGGATATTAGGAAACAATTCCATTCACAATAGCATCAAGAAAAATTAAGTGCTTAAAATTTAACCTAACAAAGTGAAAGACTATAACAAAAACTATAGAAATCTTTACAAGGAGATCAAAGAGGCCATCAGGAAATGGAAAGATATCCTGGATTCCTGGACAGGCAGAACCAATATAGTTAAAATGGTCATACTTCCAAAACTGATGTATAAATTCAATACAATCCCAATCAAATTACCAAAAGCAGTCCCCACAGGACTAGCAAAAACAATCCTAAAATTCAATAGAACCAGAAGAGACTCAGAATGGAAAATGTGTTCCTGGGTAACAAGAGCAAAGCAGTGGACATCACAATTCTGGATGTTTACATCATATTACAAAACTACACTGATTAAAAACAGCATGGTACTGGCACAAACACAGATACATGGATCAATAGAACAAAACAGAAGCAAAAACAATGCCATTCAGCTATTTGATCTTTCACAAAGTGGCCAAAAACATACACTGGAGGAAAGATAGTCTTTTTAATAATTTTGGAGAAATTGGCTATCCACATGCAGAAGAAGACTGAATCTCACCACATACTAAACTAAAATTGAATAGATCAAAGATTTATATGTTAAAACAGAAACAATCTGCTGGAAAAAAATTTTTTTCTTTTGTTGCCTTTAGATTTTTCCTGTTTCATATCACCCCTCCCCCTTTTTAGAGTCCCTTTCCATTTCCTCCATCCATGGAAACATACACCTTGATGTATCAAGAGAAAATAAGATTTAAATACACAACATTGTCTTACACACAGCTTTTCAAGCACAGTCTTAGAAGTATAAATAGTCATATTTATTTTTAAAGCACTTTAAAAATTTTACCAGAAAATAAAAACTAGATTTTTGTTGAATAAATAATATAATGCCTAAAATATGTCAATCTCTATACTAGGTGCTAGGGAAGGCAGTTGCC
Organism: Heterocephalus glaber; assembly: GCF_000247695.1. Next base: position 5,803,660 of record NW_004624731.1, read on the forward strand.
ATTTTGAAAATTTTCAATAAAATGAGGAAGATGCATGCAAAGGACTGCAGGATGCACTGAAGTCACTATATCAAGAGACTTGCTGTTTATCACTAGTATGCATTTTCCCCTTCTTCCTTACTGTTAAAGTACCTCATTTTTAGCCGGGAACATAGTCATCTGAATGTCAGGCTACACCTAACAGCTTCCCTTGTAGTACAGTGGCATCTCTTGCCAAGTACTCAACCAAAAGGATGTAATCAAAAGATTTGTATGCTACGCCTCTAAAGTGTTCCTGTCCTCTCCCACTGCTGGAATGCAGGTATGGTGGTTAGAACTCAAGTAGTTCCCTTAGACTTTGAGGTGGAGCTCCATGCTGAGTATGATGGAGTTACCAGATAGGAGACTGCAGCCCTGGAATTGATGAGGGGAGCTGCCCTCTGACTCTAATCTCTGGATTTTGTTTTGTTTTGTTTTGTTTTGTTTTAGTACTGGGGACCGAACTCAGGATCTCTGGATGGTTTACACAAGAGAAATGCATTTCTTTAGGGTTTAAGTCCTACTTATTTTGAGTCTTCAGTCACTCAACAGAAATCCTAATTCTAGCCAACCTGCCCACCAGAAAGTGTTAAGCAAGAATGGGGAAATGTTAGATTAGTACAGGGATCTCTGGACCATCATGGCTTAATGGAAAACTGCATCTCTTTTTCACTGAGACTTGTAAGTCAGGAGATGACCCTGGAATGCTTTGATTCTAGCACAACATTTGAGTATAGCAATTAAATGAGACTTAAAAAAAAAAAGACTAGTTAGATTCTAAACTGCGTAACTAAAGAGAATCAATGGAGCAAACTGAAAAGCAATATAGCATTCTGGTCATTGATGTCAGACCTGGATTTAAGTCTCAGCTCTGTCAGTTATAACCATGACCCCAGAAACAAGCATTTTCCATTCAAGCACATAGTTTTGGCCTACTCATTATTTTTGCCAATACGTTGAATTAAAACACAAAAAGTTTGGGAGGCCAAATGCTGTGGATTGATTTGCTCAATTTCTTTTCCAGCCTCTTTCTGGAAAGCAAAATACTATGTGTTTTAGACTTTCTCACAGCTTGGTTTCTGTATATGAATTATGTTCCATCTATTAGATTCATTCTTGAAGGATTTGAGGTATGAAAATGAAGCAGAACCATACATATCCTACCTCTTTCAAGTGACCTTTCCTTGCAAGCAAGCTCGTGGAGAGAAACACTCTCAGCAGCAGGGCTCTAGAGTTCACACTTGTGATTCTTAGGAGACAAGACCACGTTCTGGCACTGAGTCCAAGTGTTTTGCTTGACTGCCAAGAGTCAATGTGGGGCCTGTGATGCGATGGCAGTTCCAGTGACTTCCAGTCTGCCTTCCTGATGGCTGGCGCGACTCCAGGGATGAGCCCATAGATGACTCTGCAATCATCAGCTCTGTGTTGTTTGTTCCAGGAGTCACTGCTAGAGGCAGAGCCTAAAATCTATTCTCCCACTTATTTATGAGCACCTAATTCCCTGCATTAAATCCTTTTCTTTCTACAATACCTAGAATAAACTTTCCTGTACTCATGCCTGTGGGCTAGGGGTCAAGAACGTCTATGATCTAGACATGGCTCTATCATTTTTCTACCCTTTCTACCCTTTGAGAAATAATCCATGTCCTTAATACTTCTGGTCCTTCCTTATCCTGGAATCTTCTGTAAAGCTCAGTGAAAAATTATAAATCTTAAATTTATAAATTGTAAATTTATAAATTGTAAATTGTAAATCTTAAGCTGCAATAATTGTTACAAAAGCCTATGTAAAAGGATTCATGTTTACCTAAGTGGGAAATTTCTTCTGGTTTTTTTTTCAGCATTAAATGGTAAGTTTTACTTGGAAACAAACATACAATGGTCAGAAGGTAAAGTATGAATGTATATTCAGGCAAAGGGTTGAACATTGAGTTAATTGCCACAAAGAAGAACTGTTGGTAAAAATTTCAGTTAAACCAAAGTATTTATATATAAGCATGTTTGTTTAACTGGTATCAACATAGATTATTTCATTATGAGACCTCATATATTTGGACTTGGCATGTTTAAAATACACACAGTTTAAATATCCTGACACAAATACACCCTAGTCAGTATCTCTCTATTTAATCCTTTACAATCTTACCATACCTTCACAATCACTTTGAAATTGCTGTCTCAAAAATTACTGGAGATTTCATAATTGGCAAACCATTTCTTGTTCTTTGGGTTTGTATGACTCTGCATTCTGATTCACTTCTTACCCCCTCAGACCCCTCACTCTGTCTTTTTCAGGGACCAGATTCTTCTGCCCATTATTTAAATACAGAAATTCTCCGACATTCTGTTATTGGGTTTTCTCTTCTTATTCTAATTGCCCTAGTCATTTCTTCAGTTCTACTTGATGAATTCCAACTTGAAATTTTCAGATTTCACCTTTCTGTAACTCAAAATCTAAATGCTCATGACTCTAATTCATTCTCTTTTACCCAAGCTTCTCTCTTCTTATTTTTTGTTAACATCATCATTTCAGCAACTAGTTGAAAGCTTGCATAGCCTTTCCTTCATTCTCTCCTCAACATCAAGGAAACTTCCAAGTCCTAGACCTTTGGGGTCCATGTCTACAGATCCTTCCTTTCCCTTCTGACCCTGCATGATTCATGCATTCATCTCTCATGTGAAACCCTGAATGATCTGTCACTTCCCTGATAATTTATATAGGTCACCGCAACAACCCTTAACTCAAAAGCCTTTGATACTTAAAAATCAATAGCCTTCTCATATGATACATATACACATATATATGTATAATTTTCATATATATTCATATGCACACATATGTATACAAGTATGCAATCATTTTCTAAAGATATACTGCAGAAGAAGGCCCTTTTATACTAATAACAAGAGATAAAATTTTTAGGCTTGACCTTAGCAATAAGTATGCAAAATTTATGAAAGGAAGATATTAAAAACACTTTTACTGGAAGGCTTGAGGAAGAGGTAATAAACTCAACATCATAAGGATATCAATTCTCCCAAGTTCATTGACAAAATTAATATGGCCCCAAGATGAATATACATTTAAAATGAGAACATACTTTTATAACCAAAAAATCTGAAGAACAAAGCATTATTTGAGGGGCTAGCCTGACAAAGTATTAAACACACTATAGAGTCACATACCAAAATACCCTATGAGTAATGTCAAATGACAAATGACAAACTAGGAAAAGATACTGTAACCTATATCACATACAGAAGGGTGATAACCATGATATGGAAAATGTCTTAACATGGAGGGAAAGAGAAGCCCAAAATTCCAATTTAAAAAATGGACAAAAGTTGGACAGCTCATGGAAAGAGGAATGATCTTTAAACATAAAAGACTACTTAGCCTGACTATGCATGAGAAAAGAAATACAAATTAAGACTACATCAAGATACCACTTCTCAACTTATCAGGTTGATAAAAATTTAAGTTTGACAGACAGCCTCCATTGTTGGAAACATTGTGGAATGCATTCAGTCTTGTTCCCTTGCATGTTTCCTAAGGGATCTAGCTACTAGGAGTCCAAATGACTAGAAAGGAGTCTGTCTAAGGACTTGCAGTGAGCTTTCAATACTCACTGTCAACCAAGGCTACATGAGGGTTAAAAAGGAGATGAACACTATGTTTTGGACAGATGCTCTGAGAATGTAGATAAAATACAACTTTAGAAAACAGAGAAACCATATGTAAACAATCTTTCAATGTTGTGCATCATATTGGTGCTGTAGAAGGAGTGATTTTGATGACAGTGTCTTGTGTGTGGCACAAGGCAATGCAAACTAATTGTAATATTCTAGTCTTGTCATTCTCAGATTCCCAAGAACACAGATTCTCAGAAGAAAGCAGATACTAAAGTAAGACATAGGATGCTGAATAAAACCCCACAGTCCTGACTTGAACTGAAACATTGGTGGGGACACATGATAGCAAAGAAACATTGGGCCGGGCATTTAGCTCAATGGTTCTGCCACCTGCCTTGCAAGTGCAATATCCTAAGTTTGACCTCCAGTACCAAAAAAAGAAAGAAGGAAAGGAAGGAAGGAAGGAAGAAGAAAGAAAGAAAGAAAGAAAGAAAGAAAGAAAGAAAGAAAGAAAGAAAGATTGAAAGAAAGATTGAAAGGTCATGTCAGAAGGACTGAAGAGCCAACTTGGAAAAAGGGTACTTTTGGGCCAGGGATTTAGCTCAGTGGTTCTGCCACCTGCCTTGAAAGTGCAAGGTCCCGAGTTTGATCCACAGTACCAAAACAAAACAAAACAAAAAACTAGTGAGAAAAAGGTACTTTCACCAATGTCATATTGATTATTATAGTCTTAAAGTCTATAGGTCAAATACCATCTGTTTCCCAAATTTGTTCTTCTCCTTCAATATTGTATTGGTTATTCTTGGTTTTTGCTTCTGCATATAAATTTTAGAATCAGACTATGACTATCCACAAGATATTTTGCTAGGATTTTGGTTGGAAGAGCAGTGAATCTATAGATCAAGGTGGAACTAACATTTTGATAATATTGAGTCTTCAAATCTATGAACATGGAATATCTTTCCATTTATTTAGTTCTTGGATTTCTTTTATCAGAGTTTTGTAGTTTTTTTCATACAGATCTTATAAATATTTTGTTAGATTTGTACCTAAGTACTTCCTTTTGGAGAATAATATTATAAATCATATTGTATTTTTAATTTAAAAATCCACTTGGGAGAGGCCCACAGCACTGAGTACCTGAGCCTTTCAGGCTGCCATACCACTGCCCCAGTGCAGAGGAGCAGAACCCCCCATACCCCAGCATGGAGGAGGTGAGCTGCACAGGGGCCAGCAGCACGTACCCCAAGCCCACTGAAATGAGAAGACATGTAAACAAGTCTCAAAACCAGACTTCCAGATCACCTAAAGCAACCCCAAAGGGAAACGAGATGGAACACTCTGATACTCAACCACCTGGAATCCCTGAACTGGTAACAAAGGAGGGTCTGGAAAAAATGAAATCAGAAATAATTTCTCAGATAACAGCAGAGATGGTGCTCATAGTGCAAGACATGATTATTAAACCTAGAGAGGACACCGATAAAAAAATAGAGGAGCTGAAGAACATGATGGAATCCCAACATAGGAAACAAATGGAATCCATAAAACAGATGCAAACAGATTTCCAGGAGATTAAAAACTCCATTGAAAGTT
>NW_004624731.1:5815556-5838152 GCF_000247695.1 Heterocephalus glaber
AGAAACTGAAAGTGTAGATAAGGACTAAATGTATAATAGGTAATGTGAAATAGGAAGAAAAGGGGCAAAGGGGAAGCAGAAGTGGGAGGGGTAGGGGAAAGGAAAGAAGGGAATGGAATTAATATGAGAAAAGGAAAAAATGAAAACAAAGTCTTTATAGATAGGGAGGGATGAAGGGGTTGAAGGGAGGGCAGGGGAAGGGGGAAAAATAAGATCCAAGAGAGATTATGTAAAGGTGCAAATTTCCAATGATGAATGTCATTATGTTGTATACCTAAAATGTGCCAATAAAATTAAATTTTAAAATCCCCTTGTTCATTAATATATAGTATAGCAACTGACTTTTATACATTAATATTATATCCTGCCACCTTGGTATAATTTCCTTATGAGTTCTAGGAGTTTCTTGTTGTTGTTATTGAGTCTTTGAGATTATTCTACAGAGACAGTCATGTCATCTGTGAATGAAAACTCGTTCTTCCCAACCTGTATACCTTTTTCTCCTGGTTTTTTTTTGGTCTTATTGTGTTAGATAGAATTTTAGTATGATGCTAAGAAGAAGTTACTCATCATAATAGAAAAATTTGCATTTCTCCTCATTAAATACAATGTTAACTGTAGGGCTTTTGTAGATATTCTTTGACAAAGTGAGGAAGTTGCCTTCTTAGTTTAGGATTTTTAAAATCACAAATTGGTGCTGGGTTTTGTTAAATGCTGTGGGCACCTGGTCTTCAGTCAGCCTCATTTCACTGTGCTCCAACTCACTTTTCCTTATTCTCCAAATTATTCTGAAGCAAATTTCAAATGTATCATTTCTTTAATATTTGGGCAAGCTATATTCAATGATAAGGCCAATCATTCAAAAAAATTTTTCATCACTTCTGGCTTTTAATAGTTAAGAGTTGTTTAAAATTTGAAATAATTTCTGTAAAAATAAACACATTTACTTATAAATTCCTTTAAACTAAGATTTAGTTCCTTCATTCATTCATCCATTGTTCATTCATGATACATTCAAAAACATTTGTTAAGAACTGTGGGGAGGCCCAGGATTTAGCTCAGTGATTTCGCTGCCTACTGCGCAAGCGCAAGGACCCGAGTTCAATCCCCGGTACCAAAAAAGAAAGAACTGTGGGGGGCCCTTTGGAGGTGCTAAAAGTACACTAGTCAACAAGGCATATGGTACCACTAGACCTCACACTTTGGTAGGGGAAGGAAAAAATTAGAAGATTCATAAACAAGATCATTTCAGATATCAAGAAGGATGCAAAGATGGAGATACTTCAAAGAACTAGGACGGAAAGTCCCATTTGACCCAGCTATTCCCCTGCTGGGTATCTTCCCCAAAGAATTAAAAGAATCATACCACAATGTGCACCCATGTTCATAGCAGCACAGTTTGTGATAGCTAAAGCTTGGAAGCACCCCAAGTGCCCATCAACTAGAGAATGGATAAAGAAATTGTGAATTTTTTTATAAAATGGAATACTACTCAGCCATAAAAAATGAGAAATTAGAGACATTTATAGCTAAATGAATGCACATTGAGGCAATCCTCTTAAGTGAAATAAATAGTACACACGTGTGAATACCAATAGTTTCTCTAGTGTGAGAAACTGAAAATGTAAATAAGGACTAAAATGTATAACAGATAATGTGAAATAGGAAGAAAAGGGGCAAAGAGGAAGGGGAAGTGGGAGAGGTAGGGGAAAGGAAAGAAGGGAATGGAATTAATATGAGAAAATGGAAAAATGGAAACAAAGTCTCTGTAAATAGGGAGGGGTGGAGGGGTTGAAGGGAGGGCAGGGGAAGGGGGAAAAATAAGAACCAAGAGAGATTATGCAAAGGTGCAGATTTCCAATGATGAATGTCATTGTATTGTATACCTAAAATGTACCAATAAAATAAAAATTTTAAAAAAGAAGGATACAAAGTACTATGATAGTAACTGGGAGGGCAAAGTGACATTTCAGTTGACACCTGAAAGAACATAACAGGAACAGTGACTAAAGACTAGGAACCAAGTGATTAAAGAAGAGAAAATCAAAGCAACAATTGTGTGTCAGTGAACAAGGAACCCAGGGTGAGTTCAGTGTAGTGAAAAAGGGAAGACATGGAGAAAACACAAAGTCAGTATAGCAGGAAGTGGCCCCCTGTAATTCAGGGAGCCTTCCAGATTTCAGGGTCTCCCTGCCATTCGGCTCTGGACAGTCTGTGACCTGCTTTGGGCAGTGGGACACGAGCAGCACAGAGCCGATCTCTCAAGTGCCCTCCCCAGGGTCCAGCCAGCATGATGAGAAACCTCTCAGGCTAAGCCATTGCATGACCAGAGGCCACATGGAGATGCCCTGAGGGAGCAGAGGTTCATCCGGGATAGTCCACCCCAGCTGGCTTCTGAGGAGCACAGCCAACATCCTAAGCCCAACCCACAAAATCACAGAAAGTGACAATCATTACTTTCTGGTGGCTTCTTAAATAGCAATAGATTAGGAAGCAGATAGCAAGGGTTTGGAAGCGGGATGTTGTTGAGGTAAGGTTGGGATAATGAGCAGTGGGGAGGCTGGAAGGTTGGTAGGACAGCAAGGGAATTTTGGAGACAGGAAAGATGGTTATCAGTGTTTTAAGGTAGAAAACAATGAACTGATGACAATAGTAGCATGTTGGGTAAGAAATGTACTTAATGAACCTCATGGATCTCACCTAAGGAAACGTCCAAGTTGAATGCCAAATGGGACTACTCTGCTTCTTTTAACTTCCTGTGATAAAATATTGGAAGGAGGGATGAACCAAAGAAGGAGCAGTTCAGTATTTAAGCAGAATTTAGAGTAACTATTTCAATATAGGGTGTGCTGTGTTGGAAAACAACCCTCTCTCCTGACCATAAGTGACCTCACGGTGACCTCAAAAAACCACCAGCAAGCTGGGGATTTAGCTCAGTGGTTCCACCGCCTACCTTGCAAGTGGAAGGTCCAGAGTTCGATCCCCAGTACAAAAAAAAAAAGAAGATTAAAAAAAACACCACCAGCAAGATGGAGCCTTCATCTATAGCATCCAACTGAGGGTGCTGCTAAGACCTGCCTGAAGACCCTGTGGCCAAAGTAGAGAAGGCTCCCTCTGAGTGGCATGTGGAAGTAAGTGTGGCCTTTGCCTGGTGGGGTAAATTTTAATTCATAAAGAAGCATAGACATTTGAAGGAGTTGTGCACATTAGAGACAAGTCAAAATGAAAAGACACCCCTGGGTCCACAACTTGCTACGGGCAACAGATAGACTGAGAAATTACCCAGCTACAAAGATGAACTATTTCTCCTGGAAAAGGGAGAAGGTCTGAGGGGACAGATCCTTCACCCAGGGATAGTGGAGTAAGGAACCCTTTCCAGGGCAGAAACAGGGCCTGATCCTGTGACAGTCCTGCCTCTGGAGCCAGGAGAGCAGTCAGCTCTTGCCTGGCTGGATCTTGGAATCACTAAGGACCCATGTCTGTTGGGTGCCCTCAGTGTCCTCTCCTTGGGAATGGGAGTACTACATTTCTTAACCCTCCTCTTATTGCTGCATGGGGTTATGGTGAGGCCAGTGACAGCAGATGATAGCTTGGATTTTTAGTCCACAGGTTTCCAGACTGAGAAGCACTGCATTCACAGCAGCTGATCCACATCCAAGCCTAACGCTGATGATAAGCTTCTGAATGCTGGGCTGCTGCCATATGGGATGAAATGCTGGGAGTTTTGGAGAAACACGCATTTTGCATGTGGGAGACGTACAAATAATTTATGACCAGAAATGGACTGTGGTGGATTAAAGATGAGCGCAGAATCTTTTCCACTCCCTTCATTGTGACACTGAGTTTATTTCCCCTCCTTTTCTTTCTGGGATGTTTTGTGACTTGTTTTCACAACAAGATGCAGCAGAAGAGATTCTGTGTCAATTCTTACAAGACTAAGCAGGCCCCACTGTGGCCTCTGGGACCCCTGAGCCACTGTGGAAAGAAACTCAGCTATGCAGATAAACAGAGCATATGGAGAGAGAAACGTATGAATCCCAGAAACATATGAACCTCACCAGAAGACATCAGATGCATGAAAAGCCTGTTCTGATTTCCAATTGCAGGCACTGAACTGTCTGCAAAATCCAAATCCCAAAATTGTGAATGACTACATGATTGTTGTTTTAAACCACTAAAATTTGGAATGGCAAGTTACAGTCCAATAGATAAATGAGATGGAAATTCTGGGATGAATTTAGGGTAGCTGCAAATTTGGGGATGGGGTGGGAGTCCTAGGTAGCAAAAAGTTGGAAATCTTTCCCATCCTCTGAATCTAGGCTGGTCCTGTGACCTGGGTTTGACAAATAGCTCCCTATCCAGCTCTGAGGGTGGGCTGTGCAGCTCCTGGGCTGGGTCTGCTGCCTGACACATGGCTGTCCTGAGCAGGAGCGTCAGGAGTGGAACATCCTAGTGACCTCCCTGACAGATCCCGGTGTCAGTGTCAGCGGTTTGTTTTCCATTCAGGTCTCCTTATCTCTGACAGGCTGTACCACAGTCCTTGTGACATTCCTGGGGCAGGGCCCCAGAAGAAGGCAGGAGCTACAAGGCCACCTGAAGCTGGGTCTCTATAGACCGCCACTGCTGCCATTTCTCCTGGTCATGTGGTCAGATGACCAGATCCGAGTCAAGAGATGAGTCCAGGGCAAGAAAAGTAGGGAGGAAATGGGACATAAGAGCAGTGGACACTTGAAACCTTGTCAGATAGGACTCTTAGCCGTTCCATTCCTGTAAAGAAGGCACTAGTATCCTGATTTTCAGAGTGCATGTGTATAAGGTCCTGAGCTACTAGCAATTCTGATCTGAAGACTTCTGTGGAAACCTGCATTTCATAATGCGGACCTTAACTTTTCTGGAATTGTTCTTTAATGATTACAATGGTACCTCTGTTCATGAACTTAATTTCTGTCATGATTCTGGTCACAAAAAGAATTGGATGAGAACCTAATCAAATTTCCTCATACGGTCAGCCATTAAATTTGAATCAGTTCTCATCCAGAATTGTGACCAGAATTGTGGAAAGAATTAAGTTCGTGAACCGAGGTACCACTATAATAGAATTGTACTAAGGATAGAGCCCCTGAAACTTCTGAGTGCCACCATAAAGCCTCCATAGCCAGAACTCCATGGAGCTGCTGCCATGGAAGGAGCCCACAAAGTCTGAGAGCTGTGTGTGCCTCTGGCCAACTCCACTTCCATGGGTTGCACATTCTGGCCCTGGCAAGGCTAACTCTGAGCCCACTCTGCATTTTGTTTCCCTTGTCAGATGCACCAACAAAATGACAAACCCAATCATGGCTGATGTCAACACTGGGGAGAGAAGCTCCAGGGGGAAAGTGCTAGCCCTAAGAAAAGCCCACAGCTATTATAAACTACAAACACAGTATGAAGTTTTACTCTGAAAGTGACTCCTTCCATATGGCAGGTTAGAGTTGGAGAAGAAATCCAGTGCAGCACCTGCCATATTGGAAGGGGTATAATCAGGAGCCATTTGGGGAAGGGGTTGTTTAAGACTGAACCACAGTATAACTACAGAATAACTTCACTTCAAGGTATTCAGTGTTAACAAACCACAATGACTATGTGAGAAACACCCATGAGAGACTGGCATGAACAGGGTTCAGGCTACACATAAACTCCCTGAAAAGTCTAAGTTCTGCTAGGAAGGATACTAGGGTCCTGCCTTTTTTGGTGAGAAGCCAGGCCAAGTGAGTATGGCTTTCAGAAGTGACTGTATCTGAAAGTCCTGAGATTAAGTCCAGTTCTCTGCTTGAGTCTTGCCCATCCCCCTACATCCATCACAGTGAACAGTGATCTTATTGTTTTCCCATCTACCAAATGATCAAGGACACAACTTAGCTTGGATATTTGCCACAGCCTGGGGTATACAAACAGAGGGGTCTCTGGAGCAGGGAGATGGTGCCACAAAAACCCACAAGCAATAAAGCTCTGCAGAGAAAACTGTAACTTCTTGAATTTCAATAGTACAGATCCTAGCAAGAAATCATTCATTTGAAATACAGAGAAAAATTTTTAGACTCAGTTTTTTCCTTCATTGGTTTTTTTTGGGGGGTTGGGATTTTTTTTTTACCCTTTTAATTTTTTTCCTTCTTATGTTTTCTTTTTTTCCCTTAATCTTGCTCTCTTTGTTTCTTTTTTATCTTGTTTGTCCTTTTCTGTTACTTTGTTCATTCTCCTGTTCCCCACCCCCTCTACGTTACTAGTATAACCATTAAGCTTTATTAATCTTTAGACAGTTAATTCTATGTTGTTACTGTTGAATACTTTTCTATTGTTAGTGGAGGTATAGTTGCTGCATTTAATAAATGTTTACTATATGTTAATATTTGGTTTATCTTAATATTTATACTATAATCATAGATCTCTTTTCTATGGTTAAGGGTGGTACATTATTGGTTCTTATGGTATGTCAATATTCAGTTTGTCTTTGATGTTATGTTGCTAATATTATTGTTATCACCAGAATGGTATAGTTGTTGCTATTAACTGGTTTTCTCTTATGCCAATATCTGGATTGCATTTGTGTCCTTAACAGGACTGCAGTCCAATACAACAGAACTGGGTGCTGAGTCGATAACATTATAGCATCTCTCCCCAAATTAATAAAAGTAGCCAGATCTTGGGATAGAGGCAAAGGCCTATAGTTAGCCCCATCAAAAGTGCATCATTGGAAAGCAGACACTAACTAAAGAGGTCTCCATAACAGCAGCAAAGTTTTTCCACTATAATTAACCCACAAACAACATCACACACATACACACATACACACACAAATAACAATAGCAACACAAGAAGACAAGGCAACAAACTGCCTCCCAAAACTCCCAACTCCTCCACAGCTGATTTGTGGGTCATCAAGAGAAAGGAGTAACAGATGACTCAGAGGGCAGTGGTGATAATCCTAGAACAATGAGGAACTTATGCGGATGAAGATCCTAGGTCACGCGGAACTTATGTTGATGAAGAATTTGTGGCGAGTAAACAGAGACGCTGAGGTCTTGAGTTGGTGTAGGCCACTCCAGGACACCATGGCTAGGACCCCTACGTGGTCAGGAGCCTAGCGACGAGGAGCCTGCTCTGAGCAACTCTGAAAATGAAGTGGATGTGCTTTTACATGGAACCCCTGACAGAAACGAAAGCTCATCAGAGAGTGTCTTACTGGAGAAAGTGAGTCCTCTAGTAAAGATGAATTTGAAAAGAAATGGAAGCTGAGTTAAATTCCACCATGAAAACAATGGAAGACAAGCTCTCTTCTCTCAGAACAGGGTCTTCCTCAGGAAATGAAAAAATTGGAATAGCTCCAGCAAAGTACTATGATGATGTGTATTTTGATTCTGATTCTGAAGATGAAGACAAAGCAGCATGGATAACCAAGAAGAAAAAGAAGAGATGGCACAGAATTCCAACAAATGATGAATTACTATGTGATCCTGAAAAAGAGAACAGAGACCAGGCCTGGCTTGATGCACAGAGAAGAGGTTATCATGGTTTTGGACCACAGAGGCCACATCAGCAACAGCAGCTGGTTCCACATAGTGACGCAGTCTCGAATTGCCCTGACTGTATGACCACACTGTGCTTCGATTGCCAAAGGCATGAGTCCTACAAAACTCAGTACAGAGCAATGTTTGTGATGAACTGTTCTGTCAACAGAGAGGAGGTTCTAAGATGCAAAACCCAGACAACAGGAAGAAAAGGTGGGGCTACAAGAAGCTGTGGTCTAACCAGGAAGATCCCAGCGATCAGGCAGAAGCTGAAGAAATCTACCACCTGGTCATGTGTGCAGAGTGTTCCACTGAAGTAGCCATCTATGACAAGGACGAAGTCTTTCACTTTTTCAACGTTTTAGCAAGCCATTCTTAAATCGTGCACTTGGCATTTCATTTTACAATACTGTGTAAAGGAAACCGTATTGTCCAGTTATTTTCTTCCCTCTGATTCATATCATTAAGTAACATTTCATTATTACTTGAGGAAGCAGTATTTTATCTTTATGAAAAAGAATGGTTATCATCTCTCCTCCCTTTTTTGTTTAGTTTTCTGATGAATACTGATGGGACTGATTATTTATTTCCTTCTTGATGGACATTTGGAAATAATGGAGGTTTTTATTTATTAAAGCTCTTTGGAATTTAAAAAAAATTTTCTCTCCCCAGGATGTCTTCAGCTGATATAATCCTGCCCTGGAGCATTACAGCATCACAAGACCATTGAAGTTTTAGCTGTGACTACAGACAAAATGGAGTTATGTCTCAATATGCCATAGCCAGCCTATCAGCAGGAAAACTAGGCTTAATCATAATTTAATTGTGAAATGATTTTTCCCTAAAATTATGCAGAATTTCTCCTGACAAGTCACAATGGCCAGATTTGCATACTTCCCTAAGGAATGAACAGAAGCTTAAGATTATTTGTACCACCCTTTTGGGATTTCTCCTATAGATAGACCACTATCTCACTGAGGGTGGGCTGTCCTCTCCCACCCACTAAGACTAAAACCACTAAAACTACTAAGACTAGACTACAGATTATCGACTAAGGTTAATGATGTCATCTATATACCCTTGTTACTATTGGATCAATATTATCTAAGTGACTATACTTGACTATACTTGTAATCTTATTGGTTATGGTTTTTACCCATGCTGTACCTACCCATCATGACTTTGCTCTATAAAATTTACTTTGAGAAGTGGGCTCATTGGCAACCCACTGGGGACCCCTCTTGTCTCTCAGGAGCTATTCTTATTCCCCATTCCTATTCTCCAATAAAGTTTTCTACTCTTAACCTCCGTTGTTCCTTAGAATTCACTCTTCAACTTTGGGGAAAATGAACTTGGCATATCTGACATCTAGCAGGTTGGGAGTTACATCTATTCCCCCTATATCAATATTAAATGAAAATGCTTCTGCAAATCAAAGAAAACAACAGAGTGAAGAAACAACCTACAGGATGGGAAAAATTTTTGTCAGCTATTCCTTGGACAGAGGACTAACATCTAGAATATATAAATAACTCAAAAAATTAGGCTCCCAATATAAAAGTCCCAATTAAAATGGGCAACTGAAATGAAGACACTTCTCAGAAAAAGAAGTACAACTGGCCAATATATACATGAAAATATATTCAACATCTCTGGCCATTACAGAAATGCAAATTAAAACAACACTGAGATTCCATGTTATTCCTGAAAGAATGGCTGTATTCAAGAAATCAAATAATAAAAATGCCGATGGAGCTGTGAGGAAAAAGAACTCTGCTACTCTGTTGGGAGACGTAAACTAGTACAACCACTGTGGAAATCAATGTGGAGGTTCCTCTAAAAACTACACTTAGAAATTCCATCTGACCCAGTTATTCCTCTTCTGGGTATCTTCCCAAGAGTTAAAGACATCATATTACAGTAATGCACGCACAACCATGTTTATAGCAGCATAGTTCACAGCTATATTTTGGAAAAGGCCGATACATCCATCAATAGATGAATGAATAAAGAAAATGTGGTATTTACACACAATGAAGTGCTACTATGCTATAAAGAAAGATAAATTTGAGTCATTTGTAGGGAAGTGGATGTACTTCAAGACCATAATAATAAGTGAAATGTCATGCCCACAAGCTTAGGTATCACATGGTTTTTCTTACATGAAAAATTCACAATATAAATAAAGAGCAAAATAAAAGATAGATAATAGGAAGTATGGAAGTAGATCTTTCTCAAAGGGGAAAGAGATCAAGGGTTGGAGAGAGTGGGAGGGAGAGGAGAGAGAGACGAAAAAGAAATTACAGTGTGTTACATACATGTACCAATTCCCCACGAGGAGTGTGATCATTATGTACTGTAAATGTGCTAAGAAAAAAAATTGTACCAAGAATCTGATCTTACTGATTAACCTTTAATTCACAAATTTCACAAATTGCAGAACTAAATGAGTCTGAGAGCATCTGCTGTTTGTTATGGGTCAGAAATTAATGGTAACAGACACTGTCAAAGCGTAACATAAAAGTCATCCTAGCCATGGAAAGGAATTTTGAAGATTGTATTGAATCCAGGAGATAGGGCGCAGGTCCTGAACAGTAAACTAAAAGTCAGGGCCTAAGTGAATTAGCTATCATACAGACTATCAGAGCCTAACGAAATGCAAGAGATGAAAGAACAGATTCTTAACCAAGTGGGAGACCTCAGAGGAAGTAAAATACAGAGGAAGCAGGTTGCTTTCCAGACCTCAAAGGCGTCTCTGCAACCAGGAGCATCCCTGCTTTCTGTCACTTCACTGTGTCCCCCAAACGGTAAAAACCCAATAGACCTAAACATCTATGGTGTCCGCCTATGGACCGCTCCTCTCCTACCAGCAGAGAACTTCTCTTTTACCCTTTCTAACAAACACGCATGTGGCCATTTCCCACCGTTGGCTGTTTGCTGTTTTGCTGGCTTCAGTCTTTGTTGCCCCAAACAAACATCGAGACCTAGTTACAGTATCATCTTTTATCACCTAGTGAAACTTCTTAGTGTCTTGATCTCAAATGTCATAAGAAGGATTTGTATCTGTTGGAAAAGTAATAGTACATTCTACAAAATTGCTTAGGATTAGAGCAATCGGTACCATTCACAGGCATTTTTTTCCCCTATCATTTCCAGCTCTACAGTAGGATTTTTAGGCAAGGCCAGAGTTGCGTGCAGTTTTTCAGTTTACCACTAGGATATATATCTTTTCACCAACTCCACAGAAAATCTTAAAAAGAGTACCTAGTTAGTGATCTAATATGAGGTGTAGATAAGGCTATAATTGCCTTGTAGTCTAGTAGGGATAAGACAAGAATTCAAACATTTCAAAGCAGTGTAACAGTATGCAGAGTTTTTAAAGATTGGGTCTCACTAGGTTGTCTGAGCTAGTTCTGAACTCCTGGGCTCAAGCGATCCTCCTGCCTCAGCTTCCCGAGTAGCTAGAACTACAAGCATGTGCCATCATATGCCAGCTTCAAACCTGAAAGTAAATGTAACATATGCATAAGACACATGGAAACTAAACAGAAAAAATAACTCCAAAAGTTTTCAGATTTTTTTTTCTTTTTTTAAGTTTTGAAGCTCAAGTAGCCCTTTGATAGACCAAGATAAAGGGTGAGTGCTACATAAAATAGGCAGAATTTATGACACAGTTTTCTTGGCAGAGGTAAGATTTGAGAAGGAGTTTAAAGCTAATTGCTTTAAATCAACTGGCGATCAGAGATTACAATTAATTTAGTCAGTGCTGGAGATATCCCTGGAGATTTCTTTGATGTAGTGATTAATGAACCACCTGAACTCCTTGCTCCCACAACCACAGCCCTCCTACCTGCTAGAAAGAAGAGAATAGGAATTTCTTGAGGGCAAAGATTTTGTTTGTTTATCTTTGAGTGCATAACATTGTATTAGATACCTATTAGTGCTCCAGGATAAGATGCACCCAGGAGAGTTTAAGACTCAGGTAAACAGAAAGTTGCTGGAACAGTTTATAGAAGGAAACAAGACATGACTGTGAAGTAGGACACAACAATGAGAATGTTACAATGGACAGGCACCGGGTAGTCAAAGCAAGAGAGGAAAAATTAATTTTTCATACTTTTTCTCTGATTATAAAACAACTTCATGTTATTATTTTGGTTACTTAAAAGTAAAATGGGCTTACATTAAAAAGTATATATTTCATATAAATCAGAATATTCCAAAGACTATACCACATCTAAAACATCAGTCTCAAATTTGATTGAGTTGAGGCAGAATTACTTCAGCACACAATGTGTATTGTTTCAATATAAAATATCCAGTTAGGACAGACATTCAAAACCCGTGACTTGGGGTCCTCTGTAGCTGCAGATATGTTTTAAAAATTAAATTTTCACCCTGTTTTAAATTTTTAATTAAATGATATTACTTTACAAGTCATGATTGTCACATGAAATCTAGATTTCTGGCTTCTCTTTAAAAATTTGGGAAAAGGTCACATAATGATGGGTTCCTGTTCTCATGAGCAACCCAACTGGGGCTGGGCAGAGCCTTTCTGGGAGGCAAGACACCAGCCCCCCATTCTCCACAGCGTGCAGCTCCCCATTGTAGCATGCACCATCCCCTTTTCTGGTCACACAACCTGCCTGGCCCACCATTTGATTTGTGTGACCTCAGGGTCTACCATGGGAAGTTCACTAAAGTGGTCATTACAGTTGTTACACACAGATGACTACAACTTCATAGCATCCACACTTTTGCCAATGAGAAACATCTACTGCCATTACTTCAATAAGCTCAGTGGGTTGTGAGACTTGCCATGGGAACAGGTACATTCCAGGACAAGTAAGAGACAGTGCAGGGCCACAAAAAGACCTGAGGATTATTGTTACGTCTGAGACCATACTCACGGTCAGATAGGGTAGCAGACGTCCACCATGAATGAGGCAATGCAACACAGCACTCTGATGCTTTGGGAGGGAGGTTATTTGAAACACATGAGTATACTCTGCTTACTTAGGAATGAAAAGAACTGCTGTTCAACTTCTGAGGCTCATTTCAGGACACAGAGTCTTAAAATTGACATCTGGCCTAACCAGGAAAGCAACCCATTTTAAGAACTTCAGCAGAGGAAAACTAACCTAGGTAACTGGATCCCCAGGAAGCAGTGGAGATGAGAGGCCAAGCAGGATTGTGGTGAAGTCTCTCAGGGACTCAGCCACATCAGCAGGACGGGGAGACAAGACTATGCTCCCCAAAGAGACTGGGTACATAGGGACAGAACAGCTGCTTTCAGCCCACACCTAGGCCTCTGGCCTCCCAGGGGGTCAGGAAGCCACAGACTGGGCAGAGTAGGTGGGGGGTGGCCATAGGACACACAAGCCAGGCCGGCTAGCCAAAAACAGGGCCACCAGAGCAGAGCAGGCCCTTGTCCTGTACTCAGCTCACAAATGATCTCTTTCAGTATCTGGATCTGATGCAAGGGGGGTTGGGAGGGTTAATGGAAACCATAAGGTACAGGACATGAGGTCACGGCAAGTTCCTGTTGCACAGAAGGCAATAAAAGCCCTTCCTGTCTTGGAAGCAGGAGCTGGAAAGAGCAGAAGAGATGGGAGTGTGGCTCTGCCCGGGTTCCATCTGGAGACTGGGAAGGGCTCCCTCACCGAGCACCCCAGCCAGTCTGAGGCAGCACAGCCACAGCAGGGTGAGTGGGTGAGGAGGCTGGGGACAGCAGCTGTCTGTAGTAGCAGCTGTGGGTGTCCTGTGTGGGCTACCTGGAGGAGGAGGTGCCCAAGGCTTCCCTGGAGAGAAGCGAGGTGCCTGCCAAGTGCACTCAGGGCACAGCCCTGTGCAAAGGACAAGGAGACTTAGAAAAACCTAAACATGGAGTTTGACTTCAAATTATCTAAATGTGAATCCTGCATTGATTGTTTCCCAAAAGAAATGAGATTTTTAATCTGTGTCTGAGTTTCCTTAAAAGGGGCCAGGATGACTTGTTTCCATTACTTAATCAAAGGAGGGGCTATTTTAATTGACACATGAAGTTTTTCCCCATGAATCATTTGACCCCACTGCCTTCGTAGGTTTCAGGCAAGAGGCCTGCTTTGCACGTAAACATACACAGGTGCAGTGTGCAAGCTTATGCCTGGCCACTCCGGAGACTGACTGTTTGAGCCCCCCAGTCTGAGACCAAATTCCAGCCTGGGCAATGCATTAAGACCATGTCTCAGAAAGAAGAAAAAAAGAAAAACTGTAGACTGAACACACACACATGCACACAGACCACACACATCCGGGTCTTGCACACAAAGACCAGATGTAGCACACACATCACACTAATTCACATGTGCACTTGGTTTGTTTTGGTTTTTTTTAAGTAGGAACGGTTTATTTTGGCTCACAGTTTGGAGATATTTCAGTCCATACTCAGCTGGCTCCAAGGCAGGGTGGCATGACAGAGAGGGATCACAGAGAAGAAAAATTTCATGGCAGGGCAGGCAGCGAGCAGCAAGCAGCAGCAACCACGAGGACTTGGTTTTTCAGCTGCCTCTGTGTTCAAGGTGGAATCTCTGCTCCTGAATTGACATATGCCATTTGAATGGATGGGCGACAACTGAGTAACAAGCATCATTTTGAGAAAGAAAACAAATCTTGACTTATAATTTCCAAGTATCATCCAAAATTCCAAATTGATTTCTTCTAGAAAATTGTGACCCTCATAGACACTTCATCTAGATCAGGCATGGTGGTACACACCTGTAATCCCAGCACTCTGAGAGACTGAGACAGGAGGATCACAAGTTTGAGCACAGCCTGGGCAACATAGTAACTTAGTGGGACCCATCTCAAAATAAAAAATACAAAAAGGGCTGGGGTGTAGCTCAGTGTGAAGGTTCTGGGCTCACTCTCTAGCATGGTACTGGGGAAAAAAGACATTTAATCTCGACGTGCTCACTTAAGAAGGCCTCTCTGCAGGGTACCCCTCTAGGTTTACCAAGGAGGCCTTGGTCCTAACAAAGTGCTCACCTCCCTTCCCTGTGGCTTACCTTCATTCTCCTCTGTACCCCCGCTTAGGTGGCTTCATCATGAGCAGACAGCCTCTCCAGATGGATGATTACCAGGTAGGCTGTAGCTAGTGCCAGGAGGACACAGGTAGGATGATCTTCCTACAGTGTGGGGAACATCACTTCTCTCCTACCCTGAATAATATTCCCCAAGAAGCAGGTCGGGAGTGCATGGTGGCACTTGCTTTACATCAGTAGTGGTGAGCAAGGGCTGGAGATTTAGCTCAGTGGTTCCGTGGCCTGCCTCGCAAGCGCAAGGACCCGAGTTCAATCCCCAGTACAAAAAAAAAAAATTCAAATAGTGGTGAGCAGCTGTCTTTTCTAGGCTGAATTCACTGACTACTCAGAGTCCAAAAAGAAGCCTTCTGAAGAGCATTGCACATTCTGCTCTCCTACAAGCTGCCATGTACCTGCCTCCAGTAGCACACCGGGCCTGCATACAACGTGCTCCTTCCCGTCTGAGGCTGAGGAAGGATCCCTAGACCTTGTCCAGGTCACTGGGGCTGATGGGACATTCACTCAACCTCCCTGAATCTGTCAAATCATCACAGTCCCATTTCTCCTCCGCTAGGCCCCCTTATTGGCTGGGTGTCCCTCCTCGATGTCCACATGGGAATGGAGTATGAGTGCCTCTGCTCTGATTCCTGAACCATGCTGCACTGACCTGTTTCCACCACACTTCTGACCAGAATGCCTGGGGACCAGGTGGCACATGAGTGCATAGCTCTCCTGCATCCTTTCTCTCTTTCTCTGATTTCTCTGTCCCAGCCCACAGAATATTTTCTTTGGTTTTCTAACTGTCAAGAAGCTAGGAGAACTGCCCATGATTCACAGTGTGTAGTTACCTACCCTCTGGCAACTTTTTTTTTAAAGCTTAAACTCTGATCCTCTAATTTGGATTAAGTTTTGAAATCAAGCCCTCTTTGAATTCCAAACAAGGCCATTTTTCTCTGAAAGGCTTGGCTCATACATACAAATACAAAATGCTGTGATTTTGAGACTCCTTTGCAAAGTTTGAACTTAGAAATCCATTCAACCCTTCAATTACATAATTTCTTTATGGGTAGAGTCTACCTTACCAACAAGGATGCCACTACTCAGTAGTTTGCTGCAGAATAGTTTTAGGAGACAAAATAATTCTGGCTGAAATCTGCAATACTATCCCAGAACACCTTTAGAGACAGCTGAGACATTATTTTTCCATGAAATTATTGCTGACAATGTACTTTTTGTTTTGTTTTTGGTACCTGGAATTGAACTCGGGATCTTGCACTTTCGAGGCAGTCAGCGGAACCACTGAGCTATATTCCTGCCCCAGTAGTTTAAAACATTACTTCAAGGATGCTGTCCTGACTTTGAAGATAGTTGATGAACCATGTGCCCACTGCCATGTGTTGAAGGGCCACTGTGGGAAGATGAATGTTAAACATTTATGGTTTAAAGGTTTTATCAAACCTTCTGAACTTGGAGCTTTTCTCATGACATTTGGTTATTTTTTATTTATTTAAGACCTCTTTGTTATGGTTTAGAACTAAAATATCCCTCAAAAGCCTCATGTATTCAGAGGTTGGGCTTTTGGAAGGTGATTGGATCACGGGGTGCTATGTTCTTCAGTGGATTCATCCATTGGTGAATTCATGGGTGAATATGCTGTTAGGAGGTGGAGGTGGAGGTGGTCCCTGGGATGTGACTTGGAAGGCTATGTTCTTGTCCTCATCTCTTCTCTTCTCCCTCTGCTTCCTGGCTGCCACAGGGTGAGCCACTTTCTCCCGCCATCCTCTTCTGCTATGCTATTTCTGTCTTGGAGCCAGCTGGATATGGACTGAACCCTCTGAAACTGTGAGCCAAGATAAACATTTCTTCCTCATGTTTAATTGAAGTAATGTATGCATTCTCCAAATTATTAATTGAAAAGAAATTGTCTGACTTACCACTAACTGAATATTACATCACCATCAAAGTAATACTAGTTCATAACTTTAAAATTTATATAATAATAAAGGCATATAACAAACAGCAGTGCTTATCTTCTTCATCTTCTTCATCTGCTCCTTAGATGTTATCACTTTCAATTCTTTTATGTTTCTCCTAGGGTTTACTTTCATGTTTCTATATAATATGCAAACTTTTCTACTTGACATTTTTGTTTTTGGTACTGGGGATCAAACTTGGGACCTTGCGGGTGCACCTCGAACTTGGCCGGGGTGCTGATCCCGAGAGGGAAAGTCCTGACGACCTACCGCATGAGGGAGCTCCTGTAGCGAGCTGGAAGGCCACGCCTCCTCCCGCCTACCCCCACAGCCCTGTAGCTGGGGCCAGAGGTCAGATTTATTATCTAGGGTAGATTTGGATGAACTAATGAAAAAAGATGAACCACCTCTTGATTTTCCTGATACCCTAGAAGGATCTGAATATGCTTTTAATGAAAAGGGGGAGTTAAGACATATGGAAACTGGGGAACCATTTGCTTTTAACTACGGGAAGACTTGCACAGGTGGAACCAGAGAAGATACAGGCTCTGGGAGAGATCATTACGAAGTATGTGTGTGAGCTCCTGGAAAAGGACTGTAATCTGAAAAAAACCACTCTTCCAAGCAGATGGCACTGAAAGTGAGCCAAAGAGTTTTATCTTTATGAGTGAGGACCTTTGACAAACCCACAAAGCTGGTGGTCCTTATTCACGGAAGCGGTGTTGTCAGGGCAGGTCAGTGGGCTCAAAGACTTATTATAAATGAAGATCTGGACAGTGGGACACAGATACCTTTTATTAAGAGAGCTGTGCATGAAGGATATGGAGTTAAGTGCTGAATCCCAATGAAAACTATATTGAAGTAGAAAAGCCGAAGATACGTGTACAACCAAATTCTGACAGTGCAGATGAACCAGCAGAAAAAAGGGAAAGAAAAGATAAAGTCTCTAAAGAAACAAAGAAGCGGCGTGATTTCTATGAGAAGCATGGTGACCCTCAGAGAGTGAAAGAAATGATGCAATTGTGTATCAGGGAAAACGGGTCTCCCGAAGAGCGTGCAGTCTACGTTTGGGAGTTTGGGACCATTCCGTAGCCCAGTCTTCTGCCGAGAATGTATTTCTTGTTGCTCACAGCTGTGGAGGGCTTGCTTTTGTTGAACGGATGATTCAACGGGAACCAGATGTAAAAAGTAAGTAAACTGCTGTGGCACCGACGTACTCCGTTCACTGTGGCCTCAAGAAGCTGCCAGAATGATTCGGGAACGGGTGAGCGGGCACTGTTGCAGCTGGGTCTCTAGCTCAGCTCAGTCCGTTACACTCGTCAGCGGAATCTTTGCGGCCCGCCGGACCCAGAGCCTCAGCAGGCACCGAGCGACAGGAGCTGACTTCCGGGAAGGGCTCCCCGTCCGTTTTCAAACTCCGCCGCCGCGTGGAGGCCAGCACCCCGAGCGCCCGGCCTCATTAGCGTGCGTTCCGGGGTCGTGCGTCTAAGCGCGTTCTGCACTGTTTCTAGGTGAGTGCCCCCGTCAGCAACGCGGGCCAGCGGTCCCTCCCAGGTTGGCTCCTCCGACTCGCTTTCGTTTTTAACCAGGGTTTTCCCTGAAGGTAGCTTAGCACACCACCCCCCACCCCCAATTTAAATTCACAGCATGAATGCCACCATGCACTGTGAAGTACTTTTGGGAGTGCAAACTGTTCTCTCCCTAACGATCTATTTTCATTTCGAGACCAGAAGAACTGTCTTATAAAATACCGAATCTGCGTGACTGCTGAGAATCCGCCCAGGGGAAGGTGAGGCTCGCCACAAATCTCGTTTCAGAGGACACTGTCTAAATCCAGACCGAACGAGCGGATCTTCTAAGGATAGGTGCGAAAGGCCCCATTTTCAATGGAACTTCCAACTTTATGGTTCGAATTGACTTCGCTTTTTAAATATGTAACGTGTGTTGAGTGGCATTGTGCTTTAGATAGCACACTTTAGTTTTACCGTTTAAATATTACTGTGGAGAAAGCTTTGGGTGGATGTCGTGGTGGTGGCTGTTTTTAATCCTTACTAGAATGATCTACTTTGAGCCCTTTTAGG
The DNA here is from genome assembly GCF_000247695.1 of Heterocephalus glaber. Next base: position 5,834,216 of record NW_004624731.1, read on the forward strand.
GATAGAATTTTTTGTATTGTCATCAGGAAAATGAAACTGTACTCTGGAGCCTCTTCCTTCTGAAAGGCTAAGTAGGGCTAAAATGATTCAGTTTTATTCCCCGGGGAAAAGAGAGACTTGGTGGAACAGATTTTCACCTCGAAGTCCAATGGTGTCATTTTTAGGACTCCTCTTCCCTGTAGGGTTTTTTGCCCTACAGTTTTAACAATTGAATATTTTAATCCAGCTATGATCTGGCCAAAGCTGTGAAATGCAAGAGATAAAATGTCAAGATTTTGCTGACTTTCAAATTTAAACATTAAGTTTGACATTATCAATTTTTAATTACTTGAAGAATTTAATTATCTTGTGAGGACCTTCTAATAGATGAGGGTCTGAATTTAATATTTTTCATCCTTTTTTAAAGCGTATGCAACAATTAATATGTCTGCCTTATTTGAAGATGTCATAAAATGTACCCCAAATGACTTAGAATTCTCTTATGCCTCAGAGAAATAACCTGAAATCAGTCACCTCACAGATAAGTGTTTTTATATTATGAACCAATTTCAACAAGTTTTAAAATTGATAATATTGTATGCATTCATTAGTTCTATAGTTTCGATGATGGCAAATTAAAGTGATCCCCCCAGTGGTCATGTCTATATAGCTTTTGATATTATTTAAACAGAAACAACATGAGAGGAAAAATCAAAATGCATTTTACCCAGCTTCTTGGGTGGTTTAAAATGTGTAAGCCTAAGAATGCCAAGCACATTGGTCTGTGATATTGACCCTTTATATCTGATCTTTCTTATTTTAGAAGTCACAGTAGACTGTAAAGTTGATAGTATCTTACCGTGAAAGGATTTGAGAATTGATGGGGATTTAATATATTTTTCCAAGTGTTATAAATTGTGTGGTGTTTTCAATATATGAAAATGGTCACATAAAACTAATTTTGTAGCATTATTTTAAAAAAACAACACTTGTGGAGTGCTAAATTTGTGAAGCTTCTGCAGCTGAATTAAAGCAAAGTAAAATGCACAGTTTATAAACCAAATGACTCCTATTCCTTCTCTCCAATTTTCCCACCTCTCTTTTTAAAATCCATTACTTGTAACTAGACAAAATCACTGTTTAATTGCCTTTAATACTTTACAACTACTGGATTGTAAGGCCTTGCTTAACTATCTATAGGGAGCTATTTACAAACTTAAATTGTGTAAATGTAATTTCTACTTGTAGACCTAAGCTGTGGCAACCCAGAGGGAGCTAGGGAGACCTTTCCAGACCACCAGCGGACAACTGATCAGATTCCTTGGAAAGCAGGACTTTTTTTTAACTTGTTGATTGTGGGTTTGTTGGTATAAATGTAATACCACTGTTCACCTCAATTTTCCTGCTGTAACAGCAAGCGGTTGGTAGTAGCCCGCCTGCTCAGGGGTGGCCAGTATTAACAGTGCTTCTTCTTGGATCTCCCCTCATGTTGGTTTCCTTGGACAGGTTTTCAGGTAGTTAAAGGCTTAGTTAGGATATGGACTTTTTATTTCAAGTATATACTTAGTTTTTAGAGCAAGTGGAATGCAAAAGGAATTGTTGGCAGATCTAAAGTTCAAAATAGTTCTGTTGGAATTTAAAAGCCAGATAAGCTTTGTTGCTTTCTAAAGGTTCCTAACCAAGCAGTTGTTAAAAGTCTTTATGGGTATTTAAAAGGTGGACCATCTACTTGTAATAATTGTTTTTTTTCTCTCATTTCTGCCTTGTGCTTCAACCCAGATTGCATTCTTGTTTATAAGTCAAAAAAAAAAAATTAAAGCACAAGGGTTTCCTATTAAAAAAAAAAAACAACCAAAAACTTGGGACCTTGCGCTTGTGAGGCAGGTGGTGGAACCACTGAGCTAAATCCCCAGCCTGACAATTTTTTTTTTTGAGACAAGGTCTTGCTATGTAGTTCAGGCTGGCCTTGAATTCACTATGTAGACCAGCCTGGCCTCAAACTTGCTGCCAAATGCTGGGATTGTAGGCATGTGCTACTATGCCTGGCATGAAGTCCATTTACAATGTTTTCCATTTCTACAACTAGATAGATGCACAGATGACAGATATCCAAGTTGTGTCGTGAACAGTGCCTGCTGGTCATTTGTATCTCAGAGCAATCATGTGACCAGCTGACTCTTTTTTCATGTTATCCCAAAGGTTTTGTTTTTTTTGAGGCTGTTTTTATCTCCATCTCCTGCTTGTAGTTAGAGACTACAAGATATTAAAAAGATATTGCTATTGGATATTGCTATTCTAAAATCAGTAAGGGAAAGAGAACACTACCTTTCAGTATGCAGAATATCACCTGTTTCAAATCTGCCAGTTCATCTTTACACACCTCAATCCTAGTTCAGCTTCCCCAAAACATCCTTTCTGCTGCTATTGCTGGGAAGAAGTGGGCCCTGAGTACTTGTAGTATGTGTTCCAACCTGGGAATCCAACTATACAGACTTTAAAACACTCCTCTTGCTTTTACTACACACACGCACACACACCCTAACTCTTGAATGCCTCTGAGACCTGGCATTCCAATTTCTGAACATATCCAGTGTTCTATGGGGTAAATCAACTAAAGTCCCAACAGTATTTCCCTTGTAAAATGTCTTCCATCTTAAAATTATAAGTTTACTGAATTGGTCAGCTCTTCCTTGCTGGAACAAAATACCTAACACCTGCAACTTAAGAGGAGAGGTTTATTTTAGCTCACAGTTTATGAGGTTACAGTCTATGGTCAACTGGTTCCAAAGCAGAAACAGAATGGTGGAAAAGCCTGGCAGGGGAAAGCTGCTCACAGGAAACACAGGCAGGGGAAGAGGCCAAAAAAGAGGCCAGGGACCAGATATGGTTCCCAAGATCACGGGGCAGCAAGAGAGACTGGTGGAAGGCTGTGCGGGGAGGGGGCTGTAGGAAGCCCTGGACAGGCTGAGCCAGCGTGTAAAGAGCTAGACACACCATCAGGAGCAGTCAAGAGTCATGCCCATAGGAAAATGAGCTGGTCAGTGTATCAGTCAGTGCTTACTAGAGAAATAGATTTAATGCAAGATACATAAATACATAAGAATTTACAAGATTTGCTTACACTGGCCACCCACAGAGTCAGGTGTAGAAGAGAGCAAAAGGTCTGCACGCTGGAGATCTGAAGGGCACAGTCGAAGGACTGGAGCTCACTGTAGTGTCTTGTGTGAGTCTTGTGTGAGACTTCATCAGGGTCCTCAGCATACCCCTCCCACAACGAGTGGGTGAGGGACAGCCATGGGAGACAGTCACAGACAGGGAGCAGGCTGGACAGGGAGCCCCTGAGAAGTTTGAGCTCAGGCTGGGAAGGACACAGGCCAGCCCTCCATGGTGAGAAAACAGGCCAAGCTTGTGTGGTGTGTAGAAATGACTGGTTCTGAAAGTACTGGCATTAAGCACTTGAACCCTTGCCTTGTTGCCTACATCCAGCACGGACCCGAGGTCTGATTGCCTTCCCCATCTACCAACATAGCAAGGACATGGCTGGGCTTTGATGGTTGGCACTTCTCTGGAACAGGCTAAAAATCTAGGGGCAGAAAACTCACTTGCTAAATTCCAAAGCTATGGATTCTGAAAAGAAACCACTCATTCAAAAATAGAGAAAATTTTTTATTTTTTCTTTTTCTTTTTTAGATATTTTTAAAAATTTATTAAGTTTATTGGTACATTTTAGGTATACAATACAGTTGCATTCATCATTGGGATCTTGTACCTGTGCATGATGTATCTTGGTTCTTATTTTCCCCCTTCCCCTGCCTTCCCTTCACCCCCTCCACCCATCCCTATTTACAAAGACTTTGTTTCCATTTTTCCTTTTCTCATATTAATTCCATTCCCTTCTTTCCTTTCCCCTACCCCTCCCACTTCCCCTTCCCCTTTGCCCCTTTTCTTCCTATTTCAC
>NW_004624731.1:5850500-5867204 GCF_000247695.1 Heterocephalus glaber
TTCAAGAAAGATTTTTGTAATATGCTTTCTATATCCTTTTAAATTCTGTAAAATCTGTGGTAATGTCTCCTAGATCTTGATATTGTAATTTAAAAAATGTCTGATTGATACTGTGTAGTAGGAAGAAAAGGTCTAAAGGAGCAGGGGAAGTAGGAGGGGTAGGAGAAAGGAAAGAAGGGAAAAGGAAAAAAATGGAAACAAAGTCTTTCCAAATAGGGAAAGGTGGAGGGGGTGAAGGGTGACAGGGAATGGGGAAAAAAATAAGAACTGAGATACTCATGTAATGGTACAAGATCCCAATGATGAATGTAACTGTATTTTATACCTAAAATGTACCAATAAAGTTAATGGGAAAAAAAAAAGAAAATGTTTCCAGGTTCATCTGTCACATTTGTGACCTGGTCCTGGAATTGGCCATTTTTCCAAGGAGCCAAGGTTCATTTCAGTAAATGAGGGGAAGATCTGGGTGTAAGGTGTCAAAAATAGAATGGAAGAAATAAAGATAGGTAGAAAGGAGATGAGGACAATTATAATTTAAGAATTGTACTCTTAAGAAAAACCACAGCTTCAGGACACAAAAGTAACTCAGGCCCTTTTCCCTGCCAGGGTCTCCTAAGAGTTGTAAAGACAGGAAGCCTCCACCCTTTACTCTAAGCCAAGCCCCTCCTTCGGATCCCCATCCTTGCAAAAGCCAACCATTCCACAGGCAGCACATCCCATCTCCAGACACAGCTGGAAGGTGGACTGGCAGACAGGGAAAACACACATTCCAGACCTGGAACCCTCCGAGGTCACAAATACACCCAGCTCCAGCTCCCATGTGCATCATTTGAGCCTTGCACACCGACTGTATACTTTTAGAACTCTGCTCAATAAACCTCTATGCCTGTTAATGACAGATCTGTGATGGGAGTCCGAACCTCCAACCTGCCCCATGGCAGAGTGAGTCAAGCTTCCCATCTCCCCTTTGGGGACGTCCTTAGACTCTGTCTGGTGACAGTGCTCTGAGCTTTCAGGTGTCACTGCTCCTGGCTCCTCATTGCACGCAGGTGTGGAGGCTCCATTGTGTGCATGTGTGGGTGTGCAACACATGTCAACACCTACATTGATTTCTATATGTATCTATACACAAAGGGTGATCAAAGGATAGAGTTAGCGTTCAAATCTAAAAGCCTTATTACTTTAAAGGTACCTTGCCAAGAACAGTGGGATAAGTGTGTTTGAACAATGGGAGGATTTAGAGTATTTTGAGGAGAATTAATGGTCATTTTGCTTCCTTCCCATTCTTATAATGCCCTTCTTCAGCAGTGGAAAAATGTGTGGTTCTTGTGGTCTTCATCTGTTTACCCATCTGTTTCCCCCAAGGGGAACCAATTCTCAGTTGCCACTGGCACCTTCCACCTCAAAGCCCTCTCCCTGAGCACAGGGCCCTGGGCCTGTGTCTGGCAGTTCCCCTTCCTGCTGCGCTGTCCTGCAGCCCCTCGCTCCCTTGCCCTCCTCAACCTTGCCTGTGCTGCGTCACAGCTGACACTTGTCTCACAAGGCAGGACTGGCATCCAGAATGCAGGACTGGCATCCAGAATGCATGACGTTCTGGGAGGAAGATTAGCACAGAATGAACAATTTAACATAGAAAAATGAGCAAAAAACTTGAATAGGTGCTTTCTGAAGAGAAAACCAAGTCAAAATAAGAAGCAGTGTTCTTTGTTTGGGTGTCAGTGGGGGAAAACTTTTAGAATTTCCTTTCACTAAGAAAAGTATAATGGAACAAAAACGTGAGTCTTGTAATAGCAAACTGGTATTTTAATAAATACTTCCTTTGGATAAAGCTCAATAATTTCACTGACTCCTGTTATTTCAACTGACACAAGTTTTGAATCATTAAATTTCACAGATGTCATTGTAATTTATCTAAATGATACACTGCAAATATTTGAAAGAGCTGAATCATATAATAAAAGTTTTATAAATGAAAACTAAAAATCAAAACAAAAATGCCCAGTGCCCAGCAAGGGAGTTATGGTTGTAGAGTTGTCAAATGGAAGTATTACACAGTAGTGAAAAATTAACCACTACAACCACAACAACATGAATTAAGCAAGTTATTTCATGATTCCATTTCTGTAAAATTAAAAGAAGCAAAAATGAACAGTTTAGGACCTCAGTCATGTGTGCTGAGACAATCTTTAAAGACAATGGTAAACCCACAATTCAGAATAGTAGTTATCTCTTGGCAAGGAGGAAAGGGTATGAATAGAAGGAAATACAAGTGGCAAGAGTTTTTGGTAATATTCATTTCCTTACAGTGGGTGATGGGTGTTCAAATGCTCATTTCATTGCTATACTTTATATCATTATTTTTATTGTCTTTTGTTTGAATTCAAAATTTAATTTTTAAAATGTTTCTACAATTTGAAAACATGTTAAACATAGTTACTGTTATATGAACTAAGTTCAATAACAGAAAATCAAATACTAACATTTCTTGCATTCCTGAACTCTAGGTCTGAGACAGGCTCCTCTAAAACAAGTGGCAAAGAGCGACAGCCGGGAGTCCATGCAGGAGAGGATGCAGGCATTTAGTAAGAGTAACAGATGCAGCCAGCAGCCAGCAGCCAGAGGGAGCCAGAGTGAACTTCCATACAAGACTTTTTCTTCATATTCCTTGAAGAATTATCACCAACACTGAAGTGACTTTCATATTATTAGATCAGTCATCCCACACCCAATTTTTATAGCAAGGGGTCTTCTTTTAGAAACTAAAAGAAACTTCGTCAGTTTATGCACCACAATGAATACCACAGGGTCAGTTATTCCTTTATTGCTTTGCTCTCATCTTGGATAAAGGCAGATTTGCGGGGAGAATAGGATCAAGCACAAGAGGTGAAACAGTGATGCCACTGGAGGTTGCTGAGTTTGCCTGGGCTTTCAGGTAAGGAACCCCTGGCAGAGGCACAAGGCATGAGACACAGTGTTAGGCACACCATCACATGCTTCACACATCTCGTACATGGGCAGCCACATCAAAATCCACATGGATTTGGCAACATAAGAACACCACTAAGTTGAGTGATACATGGAGAAGGGGGGTTTTCTTTCCTAAACAGCTTCCTCTGCTGGTTGGCTATCAGGCCACTGGCCGTTGGCCTTTCCCCATTTGCACTTCCTTTTCAGTTTCAGGAGCCAGGTGTCAGCTAGGCTTAGAGTTGTTATTCTAGTTCATCTTGTATCAGTTGTTGCCTGTTCAATTCTTCATTATGATTTTGGATTTGGACAGAAAGAATAAGAACCATGAGTCAAATCAGTGGTATCTGTGATATGGGGCAATGGGATCTTTTGACTCAGAGACAGTAGAAACAAGATTGGGCCAATTAGTGCAATCACACACACTCCTCCCTGGGCAAAGCTTTGTGAGATCAGCCAAACGGGGGCTTTGGCTGAAGGGAATCAGCAACTGGCTAAGAAGGGCCTGGTCACAGAACAAGGTTGCAGCAGGTCTTACTGGGCTGGGCTGAAGTTCAAGAATCCGTAGCAGCCGGGACAGTGTCCAGACCATCAGTGGTCACAAGTCACCTTGTCCCGAAGGCTGTTGAATGATCATGTTACTAGCACCACCACTCTGCACTGAGCACCCTGGCCTGTGGATCTGGACTGGATGACAGGGTCCAAGGATGTCAGACACTTGGGCCTTAGTGCCTTCTGAAGAAGCATAGGGTGGGAGCAGAAAAGGGGACAGAGAAAGAAAAAGAAAACACAACCCAGCTCCAATGGGCAGCAGGCTCACTGAGCAGTGGGCCACAGCCTTGACCAAAACAGCTTTAAAGGATCAGCTTTTCTCAGTGAGAGAATCCCCCGGGGCTGGGACGATAAAGGAGGCCATGCAAACCTTCTCTTCCACCTCAGGTGGGTTCAAGAACAAGTGGCCTTGGGTCCAGGCCACGCTGTTGTAACTACCCACCAGCGGTGTCACCCACAGCAAAGCTGGTGGAAACTCGGGTTGCCGCGTCCAGCTGCTTGACCTCTAGAACTTGCGGCCTTCAAGCTGACTAGGCGCGAGGGGCCCGTGGGCTTCCTCAGGGTCACCTTCCTAACAGGCTCTCGGTTTGGGCCAGCGCAGCCCCTGGTTGGGGGCAGAGTGTCTGCAGAGGGAGCTGCTGCCTGGGAATCGTGGTCACTGTGGCCGAGTTTCCTCCCAGTTCCCACCGCTGGTGAATCTCATCCTGCGCTGAATTTTACCAGCAGTAAAGGAAGTGGCTTCCACCCTGGTCTGTAAAGGCGCCGTGAAATGACCTGAACGACCTAAGATTATAAAAAACGTGTATCGTGAGAAATGGGGGAAATATCCCCAAAATAAAAGGGCACATTGAATATTTTCAGATTACTTTATTTTTAACACAAAACACAGATAACTGAGGTTATAAAATAAAGAAAAGCAATGCTAACTTAGAATCATGAAACCAATAAAGTGGGGCGCGTCTTGTTCCCACCGACATGTGAAACCATTAATAGTAGTTCACAATCGATCTGGATTTCTTATTTTTTATTTATTTATTTATTTTTGGTACCGGGTATCGAACTCGGGTCCTTGAGCTTGCACAGCAGGCGGCAAAACCACTGAGCTAAATCCCCGGCCCTCTGATCTGGATTTCTTGAGGAAAATTAAAACTAGGTTTTGAGTTTCCACACTTCGCCAAATTTCAACACGGCAAGCAGTGAACTGGGGCTTGAGCCAGGGGGGCGTGTGGCTTCCCACTGGCCGCTCGCGTGTGCGCTGCTTGGTGCAGGAACCAAGAGGCCGCACACATGCGTGGAGACGGTCGCTGCTCGGGACGTCGGGGCACGGGGCGGCCGGGTCCGTCCTGCTCCAGCCCGGGCAGAGGAGGCGCAGATCTCCGGCTCAGATGCTAGCTGGGTCCCCGCGCCCACCCAGCCCCGGACCGCACGGTCGTCCACGTGGGTTCGCGCGGGGAGGAGGAGTGGCCTGGAGACCCCGCGGAGCGAGGCTGGCCGAGTCTAGGAGGGCACCGGCCCCGCCCACGGCCCCGCCCACTGCGCCCAGGCCCCTCCCTCCCCGCCGGGCCGCGCCCACACCAGGCGGTGCGACTCCGCCTCTTCCTCCCCCTCCTCCTCCCCCTCCTGCGCGCCTTTCTCCCGCCCCGCCCCGCCCCGCCCCGCCCTGCCCCGCCCTGGACGGTGGATATGGAATCGGCTGACGTGCGCGGGCTCCCCGAGGACGAGGTGGGTCGGAGCGGGTTCTGCTCCCGGACGCCGGGGCCCGGTCCGACTCGGGATCGGGGCCCGCGCGGGTGGGCGCCGTGGAGACCTGGGTGCTGCTCGCCAGTCAGTCGCGCACCAGCGACGCGAGCCGTTTCCGCGCGGTCCCCGCTGTCGCCCCCTGGAGGGCTCCCTGGCAGGCGGCCCCTCCCCGCGCGTGCCCACGCCTCGGGGTCCGCAGGTCGGCGTCCCGGGGTCTGTGTCCGGGGCTCGGGGTCCCCGCGGGCTCTCTGCAGGCCTCGTCGTGCACGGAATCCACGCGGCAGTCTGCCCGCGTTTCCGGACGAGGGGTGGCTGGGCTCGGCTTCCGCCGCCCGCCCTGTGCGGAATGCTGCTGGCCTGTAGTCCCGGACTCGGCCCCTGCGGGGTGCGGGTCCCGGGCGGTGCACAGAGCGGGAGGCTTGGGTGCTGCGGGCCGGCGCCGCAAGTGAGCAGGACGCGCGCGCGCACCGTGGAGGAGCAATGGACGGGTTTTATCCTGCTGTGAACTTTCGCAGTGTGCACGTGTATCGAAAGAGCAGCGTATGCCAGAAAGTCGTAGTTTTGTGTTTTTACACTTTGGCTTAAAGAGTTTAATTCCTTAGTTCTTGCTAGGTAGAGTATGATGGCAGGTGCTCGCTGCACGGGGTCCCTCAGACACAGCTGTCCGGAAGTTGTAGGTGCTTTCCTCACCAAGGCCTTTCTCTGTCAGATAGGAGGGGACGCTTCCTCCCGTCGGCCACAGCTCCTGCTGCCCTGACCCTCAGGCTGAGCCCCGCCAGCGCAGCTTTCCAGCTGTCTACCCTCATCCACCTCCCGCGGAGCCAGCTGATCACAAACCGAATGTTGCCGTTAGCCGTCTGCTTTCTCTGTCTCCGTCAAGATCTGTGCTCTGTTAATCTCTTCCACCCCTTTGCCCAGCTCAACGAAAACGGACTGTGGCAGTTAGTCCCATAGCAGCAGGGCCACAGTTCCTCCTTGAAATGAGGATTTCCCACGCTCGCTGGCAGTTTATGCTTCTGGGAAGCTTCACGGCCGGGGCCTGTTCACAGGATGGGTCTGGCGGTGAATTCTGTGACTTCTGGTCGCTCTGTGTTTGCTTTGTCCACAAGAAGGGAGAGTGAACTAGGAAGACAAGAATCGTGATGGTCAAGCCTCTTCACTGTAACTGGTATCTTCAACGCACAGCATTACCTGGCTGCTGTGCATCAGGCCTCATGCCAGGTACCAGATACAGTCTCATCCCTAAGGACTGCACTGTGGTGTGAAAGACAAACCACTTGTTTTCGGTTTGGGGCGCCATCTCGTGGCTACGCTTGCCATTTATTTCCTGGTCTACGTGGAAAACCCTCTCACACACACCCCTTTACAAAAAATTTCAAGTATTTCACTTATAACACTCACAGACTTGTGTGGGAATCGGCAGCCCTCTGCTGTTGATTAAAAGTAAAGTAGCTTTTTACATAACCTTGAAAGGAGGTGATTCTTACAAAATTGAAACTAAACCTCAGAGAAAAATGACTAGAAATAAGATAGAACAGAGAGAATTATGCATACCTCTAGATCCCTCTGTGTAAGCATCTAAGTATGAAAGTGTACTGAAATTTATATCATAAATTATATCTCTCCCACTTTTCTGTGAGTTGCAGCTCTGCTTCCACATTTGTCTTTATATAAGAGACATGGTGTACAGAATTTTGATGTTAAAGCATTTGTGAGGAAGGCAGTGTAACCTAATTCATACCTGATTCGTTCAGTTGTTGGGGTTGACAGTAGAGAATGACTCAGATCGCTGGGAGGAGTGTGCTTTGCTTGGGGACTGGAACTCCGCCTTCTTCCTGTGGACCTCCCAAGTGTGCAGAGGCTGGAAGGCAGTAAGCACCACATTTCCCTTTGGGTGGTGATTGTTCTGTGTGGGGAATAGGCTCCCCAGCTCAGGCACCTACTGGGGATTTTGGAGGTGGGAATGGAGCAGATTATTTCTTGTTTGCCTTTTTCTGATAGCAAGCTTAGTCATGTAGACATTAAATTTTTCTACAAAAGAATTAAGAGCTGGTGCCTTGTTTTGTGGGCATTGGAAGAAAGTTGCAGGTGTGGTGATGGCAGCAGCAGCTCCCAGACGTCTGAATGGGTCTGTTCTTACAGACACAATTCTGGTCTGAGGTCCCTGATTACCCATCTGTCTGGCTGGAACCGAGGCGGCAGCTTTCTAGGTGGCAGCTTTTATGTCATTTTCCATTTCTCCACTCGTCCAGCCTAAAGCCTACTCCTACCTCTCCTGACAATTTTTTGAGCACCTCATCCCTGCATTAACTTTTTTCTTCTTAAAACATCTAGAGTGATTTCTGTTTCCTGAAACTGAAGCCTGACTAAAGCAAGACAAAGAAGAAAAGAAATAACAAAGAAAGAGTTGAGTCTCTGCTGCCAATTTGGGAGCACAGTTTGCACCCACAGAAGAGTGGGTGCCTCTGGGGACCACCGCTGCAGCCCTGCATAACCACAAGCAGACAAGCAGACCACGTTTGGACTCTTCTGGGCCCCCGAGGGCTGCACAGCAGCTGGCCTGCCCTGGTGTCAGCAGCACCTAGGAACGATGTTCTCTGCAAGGAGGGGAGGCACAGTTTAAGCAGTACCTGCACAGTAATCTGTCCCAACCTTTCATACATTGCTTTTGCCTCTGCTTCTTTCTTGCAACTTTTTAATCCAAGGTCATTCTAAAGATTTTTTTTTTTTTTGTACCAGGGATCGAACTCGGGTCCTTGCACTTGCGCAGCAAGTGGTGAAACCACTGAGCTAAATCCCCGGCCTTCTAAAGAATTTTATTAAACAAGTGAATAAATGTAGTTTACTTTTAATAATCTATTTTTGAATTACTTTAAGTCAGTGGCACTCAGAACTTCATGTTCCCCATGCAGATTCCCCACATGTTAACATCTCACCATAATTGTGCCAGTTTTTGTTTGTTTGTTTTGCTATTTTCAGTAGTCTTTTTTTGGATCCATTTGAGGATAATTTGCAGACACTGTGCGTCATCATCTCTAAATACTCTAACCTGTACTTTTCTAGAACAAGAACTCTTTTTTTTTTTTTTGGTACTAGGAATTGAACTTAGGATCTTGAGCTTGCCAGGCAGACATGGCACCACTGAGCTACATCCCTGGCCCTAGAACAAGAACTCTTTCCAAGCTGGGAAATCAGTATTGATGCGACAGTGCTGTCCTGTACAGATGCCATTCAGACTTGATGGCTGCTCTATTAATTTCCCTTCTTCCTCTTTTGGTCCAAGGTCCCATCTAGGAACACAATGTTGCATTTGCCATTGTAGTTTTTTCTAACCTGCATGGTTCCCTGCCTTCTTGTCCTGGACAAGAATGTGAATGAGTACAGGCTGTGTGCTTTGCAGGGCACTCCTCATCTCAGTCTGAGTCCTGTTTCCAGTGAGCAGGTGATGGTCAGGATTTCTTCACAGCAGTCACAGATCAGAGCCGCATTCTTCTCTGCATCGTATCAGGTTACATGAGCTTGCTTGTGCGTTCACTGTCAGTGATAATCTTTGTCCCTTGGCCCTCTGGGGTCTGCCAGCTTTCTTGCACATAGTGTGAGCACTTTTATATTTATAATTGATTAGTATTTTATAGGGACATTCTGAGATTATGTCAATATCCTATTCCTTATCAAGTCTTCCTCAGTTTTATCATTTATGTATGAATTCCATCTGAATCAAACACCACCACTTTTTATTTCCATTCTTATTATTTAGCATCCTGTATATGAAGAGGTTTCCATTTCCATTTATTTATTCATTTATATCAACATAGACCTGTGGAATCCCACTTTATTTGGTGGATTGTAGTCTATCACTGTTAAGTATTTTTAGCTCAAATTGTCCCAGATGACAGGGGAGGTCCTTTCAGGAGATTGTGAAACTAATAAGAGTGTTCATTCCTTTTCACATTACTTTCTGGTAGAAGATAATCCAGGTTCATACTTTTTCCTGCCCAGATCTGTCTGAAAACAGTGATTTTTCCAGTACTCCAAGGAGCACTGGTTTTCTTCAGGAGGAAATGGGTTTTAGAGGCCAGAATCTGAGTGTGCAGTGTCTCCATTGCTCCTGGATGTGCTCTTTAGCTGTCTCTGAGCAGAGTTAGGCCGTGAGTGTGTATTTATGTGTGTGTAGATGTACACACATATAGCTGTAACTATTTCTGTATCAGCCTGTGTACGTTCACCTGAAAACCAGGAATTCATTCTGATTTCTCCATTCAAATCCAACACCTTAGTGTTCCTTTCTAGCCTTAGGTACTTTCTGTCACATTGAAACATCTGGCTTTTGTTATCCTTAATATATTTCCTTATTTCTTCAGCTCATTTACTTACATGTTCATTGTTAATTATTTCCAGCCACGCTGGCATCTCTGCCTCTTCTGTGTCCTGCTCTCAGCTCCCTGGGTCTGTGGATTCCAATGAGGACACTGCACTTGCATTTCTAGCACGCTCCCACAGGTGGCACCCTACTGGCCTGTCCACACAGCTTCTCACACCTGCCCCAGGACCCGTGCTGTGGACATGCAGACCACACAGCTCCCAGAAACACCCCTGCCCACAACCCCTGCCTGTGGTGGGCCTGCCATCTGCTTCTCTACACAAGAAAGAAGAAGATGCAGAGGGACTATAAGTTCTAACAGTTAACTATTATGGATTCATGTGTCACCTAGGAATAGAATCTTGGAGCAGAAAAGAACCTCATGAGTAGGAGTATAGAGTATGGGATTTACCTCAGTTGGAATTCTGGCCCTGTCCCTTACATGGTGATCTTGCATAATTATTTAACATCCGAGCAGGGTATTTAAATGAGCTGATTCTTTCCATCTGCTCATAGTTTGCAGTGTTAGAAATCATCTGCAGCACTCAGAGGCATGTAAGAACCTTTGAACATATCTGCTATTCACTTTGTCATGGCTCTGTGCTCTAGCACCAAGTCTTGAAGCCAGATTGCTGATTTGAATTGCTAAACCCTCCATTCTGCTGAATTCTGTGGCAGCCAATGTTACGAACCTCTTCCTCCTTAAATCTTCTATTGATCCTGGCTCCCCTCCCAATCCTATCAAAGTTGGAAAAGGATAAATGAATGGAGAGGTAGGAGAAGTCTGGAGATAAACACAAAGAGCAGGGTACTGCACAAATGAAAGGGTTTTGGTCAGACTTTTCTGAAGGACTTGAAAATAAATATTCCTGTAGCCCATTGTTATAACTCATAGCTGCCACTGGTGTAGACAGTGTCGGGACAGTGTAAACAGTCGTGATGGGACATGAAGGTGCTTTAGTGCAAATGGCCTGCTCTTTTCATAGCTGCCTTTAGTTGAACACTTGCTGCATGTCAGACACCAGATTAGGCGCCTTCACGACAATCCTTTGGCAATAGGGACCGTTAGCCCCGCTTTCAGACTAGACATCTGAGATACTAGTTTTCTCCAGGACCCTCTTAGTAAATAACAAATCTGGGATTGAAACCCAGATCTCTTTAGCACCAAAAACTTGGTCTTTGCACTTTCCTGCTGCAGATCGACAGCTATATAAAATAATTTAGCAAAAAGACACTTTCTCAGGAAGATGAGGAATGGAACATGTGCATTGTTAGCTTTTAATCTTATGCTGTCATTTCCACATCATCTGTCTTTTGGTGTCATTTAGGGGTCTCTAAAGTAGTTGAATTCTGTATTTGCTTAACAAGTATTTGTTGAACACTTAACTGTGTGCCAGGCAATTGGTCAATACATGAGATTATAGTGATGGACAACAGATTTTACAGAATTTTAGCCTAGAGGGAGAGAGAGTAAGTAATAAATAATTGTGTATCCATGTTTTATAAATGTTATGAAGGAAAAGAAATGTGAGATACAAGCATATAACAGAGAAAGGCAATTCACCTGATGAGGGGCAGAGGGCATGGGAAAGGGTGAGAAAGCCATGTTTCAGTGAGAGCCGAGGACAGAAGAAAGCAGGTAGCTGGGGAGGAGGAGAGCAGAGAGCCTTGCAGGTTCACAGAGCTGCACGCACTGAGGCGGACTGGAGGAGGACACAAAGGGGACAGCATGGTGGACATGGGTGCAGCGTCAAGGGAGAGAGGTTGGCCACAGCTGGCGGCCATGTGAAGATTTGGAGTTAGACCCCAAATAGAAGGGAATTAATGTGTACACATCATCATTGACATTGTTAATGCTGTTTCTTATAGTTGATGTTCATCATCTCTTGCTTTCTGGAATTACATTTTTTCTGCTTGAAATAACATCTTTAGAATTTCTTTTACTGAGGGTTTGCTGGTAATAAACTTTCTCTGTTTTTTGAAAATGACTATTTTTTGGCTTTTTTCTTTTGGGGAATTTGGGTGGGGAGGAATGAAATCTGCAAACAGTGAAATGCTTAACTTTTAAGCGTATAACTTGGTGATTTTTGACAATACTCATAGCCCAGCAGCCCTGTTAAATGTAGATTCTGTCACTCCAGAGCACTCACTCGAGTCCTCTTCCAGTCCAGCATCCAGGGAGCTGTTCTGGAACTGCATGTGAATGGAATTGTGTGTCCTGTGTCCTCTTCTATGTCCTGTTTCTCTTTTTTAATGTGTTTGAGATTTGTGTGGTTGTTTGCATATGTAACACATTCCCACAAGATAGTCACACTGCTGCTTTAGGATTTACACTTTGAGAACCACTGCTGTCTTCTCAATCTAAGGATTCTGACTGGGTATTCTTTATCACAGTTGTTAGTGTCAAAACCTTCTGAGGAATTTTGACCTATGCATAGCAAATATATAACAATCATTCTAAAGCTAAGCTACAAATATGTAACAATAAAATATAAATTTTGTATTTTAGGAAAATTCACGAATTGTGAGGGTGAAAGTTATAGCTGGAATAGGCCTTGCCAAGAAAGATATCTTGGGATCTAGGTAAGTATATCAGTTGTGTTGGAATTTTTAAACTTTCATTTGTTAACTAATTTTTTTCTAAGCCTTCATTAATTGAAAAATCAAGTATTACTAGTAAATCGCTATACAAAGTAGAATAATAATGCCTTGGTCACTTTCTCATTGATGGGACAAAATACCCAACACCCACAGGCAGGAAGCAGCACGCTCCAGGGAGGAGAGATGATACATATGCCCGTAGTAACCGATCTCCTCCCACCAGGCCTCGCCTCTCTGCATCACAGCCAGCTATAAACCCATCAGTGGATTAATCCAGCATCACACAACCATGATCCAGCATCATACACCCACGACCCAGTCACCACCTAGAAGTCCTGCTTCTGAGTGTGTGAGGCTTGGGGGACATCTAGATGCAAGCTGTAACAAATAACATTTCTAAGCGGCAGTTTTCTAAATCTCTTGGTATATGAATTACTACATTTGTGAAATTAGGCAAACACAAATCAGGGTGGAAATTATAAGATGTATTATTTAGTTCTGCCTCCAGAAATTCATAAAATTTGAACAGGCTAATCATTTGGCAGATAACAGCTATAAATTGTGGATATAATACAGAAAGTGTTACCTGAATGTAGTGGAGGTGACTGTGGTGGGGAGATCCTTGTGGTCTTCAGATTTGGAGGGAAGGCGTTTTGTTGAATGAGATCCCAGTTTTAAGAATTAGTCTGAAGTTAGTGGAATCAGAACCTGGACAAGACGGTCATGCGGTATGGGAATTCATAGCCTTTGTCTTAAGCAGCAGGGCAGGTGGGAGGATGCTGGGGCTGGGAGTGGGTTTGCAGCTGGGCTGTATCAGAATACTGAGCAAAGGTCACTTATCCATGACACAGGGCTCAGAGCCCTCTCCAAACCTGGTAACTGTGTGGTAAATAGATAAGCAAATCAAGACTCAGCAGAGGAAAATGACAGAGTCCCCACAATGTGACATTTGTAACATCTGGAATATGATATGAAATTACCTGATCTTTAAAGAACCATGAAAATGGAGCACATTTATCAGTAGAGAAAATAAAATAGGTCCCAATAAATAAAAGGTAGGAACTTGCAGAAATGAAATAGAAACCATAAAAAATGAAAATGCCAGAACTGAAATTTTTGGTACTGGGGATCGAACTCAGGACCTTACACTTGTGAGACAGGCACGGTGCCACTGAGCTAAATCCCCAGTCCTGAAAAATATTTTTGAAATAAAAATTCTTGGATGGATTTAATAGAATGAAAATAAAGAAGAAAGTTTAACTGAATTTAAAGGTGGATCAGTAGGAATAGTAGAAATTATTACCCAGTTAAAAGGTAACACAGAAAAAGATTGGGAGGAAGCGCTGCCTGCCTCACAAACACTGCCTGCCTCACAAGCGCAAGGTCCCGAGTTTGATCCCCAGTACAGAAAAAAAAAAAAGATTGGGAGGAAGAAAGAACAGCTGGGCATATGGCACATTCTGTAATGTCAGCACTCTGGGAAGCTGAGGCAGGAAGATCACAAATTAAAGGCCAGTGACTTAGTGAGACTCTTTCTCCAAATAAAAAAGTTTTAAAAGGGCTGGGGTAGAGGTTGGGTTGGAAATTAGCTCAGTTTAAGAGCACATGCTTAGTATGTGTGAGGCCATTAAGTTCAATCCCTAGCACCGAAAAAAGAAAAAAAAGTTAAACAGAGCCTTGAAGATTTGTTAGATAAAGTCAAACTGTCTAATATATATATGAGTCCCAGAAGGAGAGAAGAGGTAAAGAATGAGGCAAAACTTTTTGTTAAAGAAATAATAGCCTATTTTCCCCAAATTTGATGAAATCCATAAATTTATTTTATCAAAAACATGAAGCAGGATAAACACTAAGAACAAACAGATATGCTAGTCAAACTGTTGTAAGCCTGGTGTAAAGAAAAGCAATAAATTGGGCTGGGGATTTAGCTCAGTGGTCCTGTGCCTGCCTACCAAGTGCAAGATCCTGAGTTTGATCCCTGGTACTGGAAAAAAAAATAGAAAAACAGTAAAAAGAATGGCTGTGACAGCTCTGATGTGAAGGACACAAAGTGTGTGCAATGCAGCTATTTAGTGGAGTGAGACATATAAAGTGTAAGTGAAATAAGAATTTAAGGGGATATATTTAATATATAGATAAACCACTAAATAATGCAAAAAAATTAGTTTCATTAAAAATATACTGGCTTATTGAAATATTTATATGTAAAGTCAAGGCATATAGAATAACCAGAACAATTTCAAAAAAGAGTAAGATTGGAAGACTTATGATACCTAATTTTAAGACTGGTACAGCTGTACTAATCAAGACAGATAGCATTGGCAATAGAATAGTGTAGAAAAGGTATATATGAATCCACACATGCACACACATATACATGGTCGGTGGCTTTTCAGCAAAAATGCTGTGACACTTAAGCAGGCTTGTCAACTTGACTGGTTTGAAAATGGCCCAGGGGATTAGTGACACATACTTCTGAGTGTCTCGGTGGGTCATGGAGACCTTGGAATGCTGTAACTGGTCTCTGGCCCCTTCCTCTCTGGTGCTGTTCCCTGCTCTGCTTCCAGCCACCATGAGGTGAACGGCTGTTCTCCGCCATGTCCTTTCACTGTGCCATTCTTTCCTTGGAGCCAGCTTATCATGGAATGAACCCTCTGGAGCTGTGGGCAAAAATAAACCCTACCTTCTTCAAGTTGTGTATGTTCTAGCAATGAGAAGCTGACTGATGTAAATACTAAGGTCATTGAAGAGGAAAAGTGGTAGTAATCTTTTTAGTACAAGGTACTGGCACGGCTGATCTGGGTGGAACCAAGCAAGCCTTTCCTATATCGTATATCATACAGAAAATAAGAGCCAAAACTATAAAACTTCTAGAAGAACCCATAGGAGAAAACTTTGCTTTATTGGGTTGTACAAAATTTTTTAACTACTACCCTAAAGGCATGAACCATAAAAAATTGTATTATTATTATTATTATTATTATTATTATTATTATTATTATTGTACCAGGGATCGAACTCAGGACCTTGCTCTTGCAAAGCAGGCACCTGAACCACTGAGCTAAATCCCCGGCCCCATAAAAAATTTTAAAATGTTACAATGAACTGCATCAGAATTTAAAACTTATTTTCTTTGAAATACACAGTTAAGAAAACAGTTAATCCCAGATTAGAGGATATGTTTTCAAATGTATATCTAGAAACAACATACATGGCCATAAACAGATGGTAGATAGAGTGTGTATGCATACAATGGAATACTGTTCGTCCTTAAAAGAGAAGATTCTGCTATGTGGGACAGCATGCATGAACCTTGCATCATCATGCAAGATGAAAAAGAAGCCAGTCACAGAAAGACAAATACTGTATAATTTATGTCAAGTATCTAAAATCATCAAATTCATAAAATCAAAGAATGGTCTGGGGGAAAGTAGAAATGGGGGTTATATTCATGCAGTGGCATAAAGCTTTAGTCAAGCAAGATGAGTAAACTCTAGAGATCTATACAGCCTTGCACCTGTAGTTGACTGTACTGTGCTTTACAGTTAAAAATCTAAGAGGATAGCACTCATGTTAAATGGTCTTATCACTGCAAAAATAAGTATATATCTGACAAACCCATATATTTATGGGTTAAAATATCTTTAACCCATAATATATAAAGAACTCTCAGAAGTCAACAGTAATATTTTTCTAAAGCCAGTTAAACATGGAAAAGGTCTTAATGTCTGTGGACTATCCAACTGCAAATGTCTAGCTGGGTGGTTGAGACAATGACACATATTTTACATTATATGTTCGTGTGTGACGGTGTATCATTGATGAGACTGGAAAGGGAAACTGGAGAACAGGGGCAGGGCAGTTTTGAGGGACTATCAGTGTGTGCCCAGCAGTTGGAAGGAGAGGAGCCTGAGGAGTTAGAATGCAGTGAGGGGACGGGAGGAGAGTTGAAAGCTAAATAGAGGATCCAGAGGAGGGAATTCCATGCTGGACAAGGGGACCTGGCCGCAGACAGGAGGAGGACCTGGGCATAGCGGGAGCAGAAAGGACGGGTTCTGATCCACACTGGGATTTAGGGGCATCCAGTGGCTCTGGCTTTTGTTGGTTAAAGTAGGAAGTAAAGACAGTAGGAGAAGTGAGGGCTGGCAGTTGGTGGGTTGGCTTGGAGAGGGTGGTGGAGATTGGTGAGTACTTGAAACGCCCAGGAGAAATGGGTGACAGTTTACCATGGGCAAGAAAAGCATCCAAACCTGTGTATCACAGGATCTTTCTTCTCCATGGTGTCTTTTAGAAGGAGTTATGTTGCACAAACTTATTTTTAACTGCAAGCCACTTACTTTTATAGAAAGAGTTACAGCTTGCATGGTGGCACACACCTGTAATCCCAGCACTCTAGAAGGATCACAAATTTGAGGGCCGGGGATTTAGCTCAGTGGTTTCGCCGCCTGCTGCGCAAGCGCAAGGTCCCAAGTTCAATCCCCAGTACC
>NW_004624731.1:5868539-5882397 GCF_000247695.1 Heterocephalus glaber
AGTCTTTGTAAATAGGGAAGGGTGGAGGGTGTGAAAGGAGGTCTAGGAATGGGGAAAAAATAAGAACCAAGATAGATTATGTAAAGGTACAATTCCCAATGAGAAATGTAATTGTGTTGTATACCTACAATGTACCAATAAAAGAATTTAATTTAAAAAATAAAATAAAATAAAGATCAGTCATTGAATTTTAACTTAAAAGGCACATAATAAAAATAAAAATAAAACAAAATTTCAAAAATCTAAAAAGCTTAGAAGTCATTACACCTATGATTAAAAGGTTTTTTCTTCTAATTCTTTGTTTTACTAACATGATATTTAAACTTTTTCACAAGCTGTAAAACTATAGTTGATGTTTTAAGTATAGGAAATAATTGTAGAAATTGTTAATGAGGAAAATTCTGTGACTCTGGTGGTTTCTGTAATCTGAGGTTTGACTAAGCCACAATTAAACATTTTCTTTTTCTAAATTTTAACAGTGATCCTTATGTGAGAGTGACCCTGTATGACCCAATGAATGGAGTTTTTACAAATGTGCAAACGAAAACCATTAAAAAGGTTAGATTTATCAATATTCAAAACAATTTGTGAACTTTGTTATATTTTGATGTGATAAAACATTTTAAAAATTAATTATACTATGTTTATCTTTTAGTCTTTGAATCCAAAGTGGAATGAAGAAATACTATTCAGAGTAAGTTTGTGTTTTATTTTATTAAAACAAAAATAAATTTTTTCTTCATAGGTTAGAACTGTAAGTTCTCATTTATAATACTTAATGTATCTTGGAATTTGCCTAGAGTTTAAAAAATTGTTTAAAGAGTTAAAGTTAGATGTTCCATCACCACTGTCAATTTTATGAGACTCAATGGAAGGTAAATAAAAGGCAGAAGATGACTCTAAAATTGGAATTACCACATTGTAGTGAACAAAACTGACTTAGAGCAGTGATGGCGAACCTTAGAGCTTTCAGAAGGGCCCACTGTGGCACACATGCCATAGGTTCGCCATCCCTGATTTAGAGGGTTATGATAGTCATGTTCCAGTTTAGCAGATTTTGTTCTTTCCAAATGGTGTGATATTGGCGTCTCCTGGTCACTTATTGAATAGGCTGGCCCAGGCAGGAGCTGTGGGGCCTGACAGCGTGTGACGCCCCTCGCTCAGTCGTCCTGCCTGACCTGCCCATCTCTGCTCTCCTCTCCTCCCTGGGCCACAGGGCAGACGCCCAGCAGGGATCCTGCAGGCTCCTTGAGGGAGCACCAATGGTGTCTCTCACAGTGGCAAGACCCTCACCCTCCTCTCTCCTGGACTTGTCCCACTGTATTGACCTGAAAGCATTTTTCCTTGGTGGCATTTTCTCCTTCAGCCATTGGCTCCTTTCTTTCTCTGTTCACCTGAGAAACCTGCATCTTGAGAAACTCGCCTGCCCTTGGGTTCTGCTTCCCTGGCTCCCAGTTCATACCCAGGTCTTCCCCACTCCAGCTCCTGGCCCGTTCGACTGGGCTCAGGAAGCGCCTCACTTGGTCTCACCCAGGAAGAAAGCAGCCACTCATCTGTCTCCTACTTTTAAGATCGTTGTTTGGTTTGCTTTGTTCAATTGTAAACGAAGGGACAGCTTTACTGAAGCCAGGTATGAAAGCTGTTGCTGACCCAATCGCTAGCACAGGATTGTTCCAGTTTGTTTAGAGGTTGATGTGCTTCGTGCTCTGGTTAGCACGGCATAGAAACAGCATTTTAAGTCGGTCTGGGAACTGTGGATTCTTGAGAAATGGTATTGAGTCAGCTGGATAGTCACATGGAGAAAAATGAGTCTAATATCAGTTTTACTTTTCACCAGAATAAACTCCAGACTTGATGGTGTCTGGTCTGGTTGCTGCTTTGGCAGTTAAGAGAATTTGAAAGTCCTTCTAAGTGGTTGAGATTTTTATTTATTTAGGATTATTATGTTACTGATTTTATTGCATTTTACTCAGAAACATATATTTTCAATGTGTTCAAGTTTTCTTTATATATCCTACCTTTTTTCTTTTCTGCTGTCATTGGCTTGCCTATGTCAAATAGTCAAAATAGTGATGAATTAATATTTATCTTGTCCTCAATTTTAATGGGCATGGATCTAACATGTCTCCATTAAACATGGATAGCTTTTAATTATTTATCATATTAGAGATATTCAGCTATTGCTGTTTTTGCAGGAGTTTAAAAAAAAACCACATGATCAGTTTTAGCCATGATATAATAATAGGATATTGGGTTTAACCTGATGCTATACGCAACTAGAAAGTGGGGAGCAGAGAGGGAAATGGAGGGATGTTAGTGAGGAGGTCCAAGCTATCAATTATAAGAGGAAAGTAATGTGTAGAGGTACTGTATAGAGTAATGTATAGAGGAATCTAATGTATAGCATAGACTATAGCTATAATTCTGTATTGTTTGCTTGAAATTTGTTAAGAGTCGATTTTAAGTGTCCACACATATGCACGCAAAATGGTTAACTTTATGGTAGTGGGTGTGTTAATTTTAATATGGTAATTATTTCACAAAGTATACCAAGTTATCATGTATACATCATGGGATATTGTTGATCCATTAAATCAAACCATATGTAATTGATAATTACATCTCAAAAATCTGGAAAAAAGGAAGAAACCTAGATATAATGAAATACCTAGATTAAAGTAAAAAAGACACAAAAAGACATACCATGCAAAAAGCAATAAAAAGAAACTGAAATATCTATATTAAATCAAAGTAGGCTTCACAATAAGGAGAATTATGAAGGATAAAGAAGGGCTTTACAAAGTGATAAAAAGAATCAATCCCTGAAATAAAATAACAGTTTAACTGTGTATATACCTAACAACAAAGCTTCAAGATGCACAAAACAATAACTGATAGAATGAAAAGAGAAATAGGCAAATATGTTATTATTCTTGGAGAACCTGAAACTCTTCTCTTTCTCAGTAATTGGTAGAACAGGTAGACTAAAATTCAGTGAGGAGGGGTCGGGGATGTAGCTCAGTGGCACAGTGCCTGCCTGACAAGCACAAGGCTCTGAGTTGGATTCCCAGTACAAAAAAAACAAATTTAGGGAAGATACCAAGTCCTTACAACACTTCTGGTGTTACTTGATCACTATCTAGAGACTCTCCATCCAATAATAACTTAATGTTATCTTTTCAAGTGTACATGAAATATTTACTGTACTGAGTAAACTGGCCAGAAACCAAACCTTAAAAAAATTTTTTTTGGTACCGGGGATCGAACTCGGGTCCTTCCGCTTTCGAGGCAGGTGGCAGAACCACTGAGCTAAATCCCTGGCCCTGTGCAGAAGATTTTTAGTAAGAAGAGATCCTACTTGTTGATTGCCAAACCTTAAAAATTTTTAAAGAATAGAAATCATGAAAATTAAGCACAACTTTACTGTTCTGACTCTACTAGAATTAAAGTAGGAATCTGTAGCAGAAAGCTATGTGGAAAAATTCCCTAAATATTTGGAAGATAATATACTTCTAAATAATTCATGGGTCAAATAAGAATTCTCCAGGAGAATTAAAAAAATATTTTAGCGTAATGAAATAAAAATACAAAATCAAAGTATGTAGGTTGAAGCTAATGCAATGTATGAAGAGAAATATATAGCATTAAATGTTTTTGTTAGAAAAAAAGTTCCTTAATCATTAATCTAAATTTTTACCATAAGAACTAGAACATAGCATCATTACTGAAACTGTGGACCTCAAAATGAATAATAGGGGGCAGGATGAACAATTATGTCCCCATAACTTCATTAACCTAGATGAAATAAATGAAATAAAGACACCTACTACCAAAGCTCACTTAAAAGGAAATACATTGGGCTGGGGATGTAGCTCAGTGGCGCTGCACCTGCCTGGCAAGCAGAAGGTCCTGAGTTTGATCCCCGCCCCTCAAAAGGAAGTAAATTATGTGAATTGTTGTATAACTCTTAAAGATATTGAATTTGAAGTTTAAAAATTATCAATTCTTTTTGTTTGTTTGTTTTGTTTTTTGGTACCGGGGATTGAACTCGGGTCCTTGTGCTTGCGCAGCAGGCGGCGAAACCACTGAGCTAAATCCCTGGCCCAAATTGGCAATTCTTTAAGCCCAGATAATTCTGCAGTTGAATTCTGCCACACAATTAAGGGATTAATAATTTAAGTTCTACATAATGCCTTAGCAAAAATAGAAGAGAAAGAAACATGTCCCAGTTCATTTATGAAGCTAGCAAAACCAGACAGAGACTTTATAAGAAAATAAAACTGCACATCATTATCCTTCATGAACTAAGCTCTAAGTTCATTAAATCAGGTCCCTTCCATTATGAAAGGCCAGTAATTTGTCCACACATGGAGAGATTCCTTGCCTAGGAGTGTCTGCCTTTTGGAGGGGATTCAGAGGCATGATCCCAAGGGATGGAAATCCACTCAACAACTCATCCTTCCAGGGCCCCCATGGATAGAGGTGTGGCCCAGCCTGTGAAATGGCATCTTTGCAGGTCACATCCTGGCCCTCTGTCCAAAGGAAGAGCCTACAGAGCCCTGGAATGGCCTGTGGAGGACACAGCTGGAGGATCAGGCTGAGCCAGCTCTCTGCAAACTTGGGATACCATTCCTGGGGTATCGTTGATCCATTAAATCAAAGACTTCAATATGAAACTTTGTTCCCAAGGATACATGGGACCAGGAGCAAAGAAGTAGAAGTGACCCAGTTTACTATTATCACTAATAACCCAATGGAGTACCTTATGCTTCCTGTCCTTGGAGTTCTGGCTTCTGTGGGGTTAGAGGTTCAGGTCCACAAAGTGAACTCTACGAACAACACAGCAAGGGTTCCAGGGAACTGCAGCTTAGTCCAGGAACCAGCAGGCATCCAGCTGTGACTTGGTTGAGCTGCTTATGTGGTAGATTAAGGGGACATATTATACGAACTCTACTTGTCTCCTTTAGGCTTCTGGTGATATCACTAATCTGACATCCCATTGGGCTGCAGTATTTTTGCTTGTTTTTTTAAACAGTCTTTTTGAGATATAATACAAATACCATATAATTCAACCACTTAAAGTATAGGATTCAGTATTTTTTATAAAGTTAAAAATTTGTCCACATCACCAGAATAAATTTTAGAACATTTCATCATCCCATAAAGAAACCCTACACGAACTAGATATGACTCCATTTCCCCCCAATATCTATCCCTCTCTCTAGGAAACTGCACTCTGTCTCTTTAGATTTGTGTTGTGGACATTTCGTATAAATGGTATCATATAATATGTAAACCTTTGTGTGTGGCTTCATTTACTTAGCATGTTTTAAGACTCAGTCATATTGTAGCATATATCAATACTCCATTTCTTACTTGCCAAATAGCATTCTGTGATGGGAGTTGAAACTTTTTATTTATCTGCAAATAAGATGGTGGACATCTGGGTGGTTTCCAGTTTTTGAGTATTATGATAATGGTGCTATGAACATTTGTGTTTGATTTTTTGTGTGGACATGCTCTAATTTTCCTTAGTATGTCCATAGGCGTGGAACTTCTGAATCACATAGTGGCTTCTTTGCAGAACTGCCAGGCTGTTTTCAAAGTACCTGTGTCATTGCACATTCCACTGGCAGTGTAGGGGTTCTGGTTTCCCCACATCCTCGCTGACTCATTATCAGCACTCTTCTTCCAGGTGTATGGTGGCGTCTGATTGTGGTTTTGATTTGCATTTCTCTGATGGCTAAGGATGTTGAGCATCTTTTCTTGTGCTTGTTGGCTTGTGTATATCTTCTCTGAGAAAAAGTCTATTCATATCTCTTCCCATTTTATAGTTCGGTAATTTGTCTTTTATTACCTAGTTGTCATAGTTCTTTTTATATTCTACATGCAAGTCCCCCATCAGATACATGGTTTGCATTCTGTGAATTATCTTTTTACCATCCTGATAATGTCCTATGAAGCACAAAAATTTTCAGTCTTGATGCTCAGTTGATCTATTTTTCTGTTGTCGCTTATGCTCTGTGTCCTGCTTGGTCATCTTGTTTTTGATTTGCTATCTTAACAGGGAGTGGACCATTTCAGAGTCCTCCACTGGCTCTCTCATCATAACAGCTCTTATCCCATAGGCCACAGATCCAGTGGGGTGTGGTAGGAGGATCCAGCTGCTAGATACATCAGTTCTGCATAGACTCTTGAGAACCAGAGCTGGCACTGGTAGAGCTATAGAACCAACAGACTTACTAGAGCTGGACTTTATCAGGACCCCATTTATTCTCTGGGTCCTTAAGTCTGCTGTAATAGGGGAGCCATAATGATGCTTTGGGTCTCTGAGTATCAACACAGATCCTGTTTCCAACATTCCTAAATAAGTTTGAGGATTAATTTCCCCCAATACACATTCCTGAAATAAATGGCCATAAATCCCCTTGGAAAGGAGGGAGTCATTGTCATAGCACTTCCTGCCAGGATCCCTTCCTCTCAGGGACTAGTTCATTCTTCAGCCAATGGGCTTTGGTCAGGGGACTTAAGGAAAGACTGTGCTTTTTTTTCACTTGGGGAAACTGTCCTTAGCCTTCTGCTTTCCATGTTTGTCTTCCTGTGACTGTAGATGCCAAGCAGCCCCTCCGTGGTCACCTGCCTGTCTTCCCTAGGAAACACCGTGCTCTATTCCTGCAGCCAGGTCTGTGTCACTGCACCCTAGCCTGGGCCTCATGATAGTTCCTGGGGAGCAGTAGGCGGGAACACCCTGATTCATGGCCGTGGATGAGTGTGGACCAGCTCTTCTGCCATCCATCAGTCCCAGTGTGCAGAAGAGAGCCATCGCAGCGCTGTGGTGACATTGCTAACCTCTCGCCAGCTCACATAAGGTAGCTGTGGCACGTGGTGTGTCACCTGCACGCTCTTGAAGCTTCCTTTGTCTGCTGCTAGGGCAGCTCAGGCATTTCTACTTGTACAGTGGAGACTATCAGTCTTCCAGTTTTCTGGGAGTCATCCTGGCCACAGGATCCGGGACAGGGCACTGTATCAGATCTCTCTTCTGGATAAGGGCCATGGTTAATGGATTTTTGCCTATCCAGTCCTAATGCTCTGCTCCTTTGATCAAGCATTTTAGTCCCCAAAGAGGTTTGACTGTCTCCTGCTGGTTTATGCTGGGTGACTCTGCAGAACTCTTCAAGAAGTAATCTTTTCTTCCTTTATCAAGCCCATCTGGTTATGCTAGGGCGCAGCACTGGTTATTACATGCAACCAGGAGAGAAGTGGGGTAGCTCCTGGGGAGCCCTTTTCCTTGGAGGAAGGAGACACTGTATGTCTTCCTGCATGGAGTTCCAGCTGCACTCAACAGGGCACAACCCCTCTCCAAGTGGTGAGGGACTTGGGGTCTGCAGAGCCAGATCCTCAGGGACCTCCACTGAGATGCTCCTGTCCCAAGGGGCTGGTTCAGGTTTCCCAGCTATTCCTGGCCAAGCCCTGACCGCAGGGCACCAGTGTCAGGCCGCACATCTCACTTCTCTGGAGCCCTGCACCTCTGTCCACCCCAAGTTGCCTCCGTTGTATTTGCTTTTCCACACCAGGCGGTTTGGGCACCAGCTTGGGAAGAGGCCTCTTGAGTCAAGCTGTTCCTTAACTGCCTATTCTCTCCTTATCTTTCTGCAGACATGGATGTGATGTAGTGTAACCAGTCAACTCCATTGTCGTTGTAGGTGTTATTCTCCCCACAGAGTTCAGTGCCTAAAACATCACCATGGCCAGAGTGCTCCCCTCCAGCCGGACCCAGAGAAGACCTTAGAGTTGGGCCACTGACGTGGGGTGGGACTAAGGATGTCCCCCTTCAATGCAGGCTGGGTAGTGTGTGCTAGACCTCAAGCCGCACACAGCCCATCTGTGCTGGTTTGGGACCTCAAAATGCAGTTAGACCTGTGAAAGGTCTCCTGGGGTTTGATGATGGAGAGAGCCTTCCTGCCACTGTAGCCATGCAAGGAGGGGCCGGAAGGCTGGGTGTGCCCTGCCTCGCCCTAAAGCACAGCCCCAAGAACGTGTCCTGCAGGCGCATGAGAAATCAGGGTGAGCAAGGCCAGCTGGCCCAGCCTTTGGCCAGGAGCAAGGAGGGAGACATAGCTGGAGGCACAGGGGTTTCCACAGGCTGGGCCGGTGGTCTGCTGTGTCCCCACAGGAGGGTCTCTTGAAAGAGAGCCAGAGAAATCTTAGTAGCTCAGCTCTGGCTGTTACAGTTGCTTCATTTAAGGATATGTATCTTTAGAGCAGCCATTAAGAAATTAAAACGAAAGTTATATGTAAAAATCCAGTAAAGGAAATAGAATAGAATACCTTTAAGAAAGAGCTGTTAAAAAAAGCCAAAGGGAAGGAAAAGAGAGATGAAGACAAATAGAAAAGGGCAGAAACCCAAGAGTTTCAGTATTTACAGAGGGAGAGAGGGACATTCAGGGCTGGAATGTAGCTCGTTAGAGCACTTCCCTGGGGTGCACATAGTCCTGCGTTCATCCCCAGCACTGAAGAAAACACTCATAATTCTGAAAGGGCTAATTCATGGAGAAGACCTGTAGTCCTAAATGTGCATGTTCCCAATAATAGATCTTCAAGATTATGAAGCAAACCACAGAACTAAATAGAGAAATAAACCCACAGTGATTAAGATTTTATGATAGAATGACTAAACAAAAAGAAAACCAGTAAGGACCTAGATGATTTGAACAGTAGCATGTATAGAATGCTACTCTTGGGCTGGGATTTAGCTCAGTGGCACCGCGCCTGCCTGGCAAGCACAAGGTCCTGAGTTCAATCCCCGGTACCCGCAAAAACAAAACAAAACAAGAATGCTACTCTTAATACCTGAAGAATATACATTCTTTCTAAATGCCCCTGGAACATTTTCCAAGATAGACCATATATTGAGCCATAAAATAAGTCAGAGTACCTTTATAAGATTTACAGTTCCCCAGAATATCTCTTCTGATCACAACAGATCAGAGTTCAGTAATACATGTATATCTGAAAAATCCAGAAATATTTGGAAATTAAGCAACATGCTTTAAATAAACCATGGATGAGAAAAAAAGTCATAAGGAAAAGAAAACATGTAACTGATTGATAGTTATAGTGTAATATACTAGAAAGTGGGATGAAGCTAATTCTGTCTGAAAAATGTATACCTTTAAATACCTACCTGCAAAGATTGCTTTAAAATCAGAGGTTTAAACTCCTACTTTATGCCTTAAGAAAAAAGTAGAAAAACTTATAGTAGAAATCAGTAATGTAGAAAATGGACAAAGAAGTATAGAAAATAAATTAAATTTAGTTCTTTGAAAAGATTGACAAATATACCCTACCTAGCCCACATAATGGGCAGGATCAGAAATCAGAATGGGAAATCACACACATTTAAAAATGATTTTAAAATATTATGAACAATTTTATTCTAAACAACTGTACTAAATACTTAAAGGATTTAGAAACAGTTTTGAAAATGGTTTTCTTTAGTTTCCTAAACTACATTGTTTGGGGACTGGAAGGGTCCCTCTATGATTTCTGGTAATCTAGTCATACTTAACTGATAAAACAGAAAAACCATTATTTCTAATAAAATGCATGTACATCCAACAATCACATGTTGCATCTTTATTTACTATTTATACTTTATATATTAAAACTAATGCTTACATTTTTTGTTAAATCTTTACCTGAAATCTGATACAAAGAAAATGTTGTGTTTGTTCCTGTGGGATGTGTGTGCGTGTGTGTAGTATGCTGCTCTGTAGTATGTTGTTACTATATGGTGTGTTACTGTGTTGTATGTGTGTCTGGTGTGTGTGTCTTGTGTGTGTCTGGTGTGTTGCTACCTGGTGTGGCAAGTCTCTCCCACTCACTGTCTGTGTCCTCTCCTCCTGTCTCTGCTGTGAGATTTCATCTTACACAACCCTTTTCTAGCATTTAAATAGGATCTCTGGAAGAAGACAATGAAAGGTGGATGTCAGGTAGCCATGTTGCATTAATACTCATACTGCATGTTTTAAATCATTTCTCATTTATTGTGTGCCTGTGTACATGAAACCGTGCAGATCTTTGCTGGAGTGGCAGTTCAGTGGGGAGATGCCACACGCACGCCCTGCTAACTTTCACGAGAGGCCAAGGCAGCTGCATTGGAGGGAGGAGTCAGCGTGGAGGCCTAGGCTAGGGAGGGGTGTCTGGTGTGCAGAATGGAGACCTGAGTGTTGCAGAGGTTCTAGTGGGTCAGAGTGCAGGAATCGAGGCCCTGCTCTGTGATGGTGAGCACTGCACAGGTGAGAACTGTCTGCAGGGCGGTGCAGGAAGGCGGGAGGATGGGGCAGCAGAGGGTGCCTCCTCAGCAGCACCAGCCAGCCACGAGGTCTTCTGGACCACACAACGCAGGCACTTCACCAGCAGCACTCGGGGTGCTTGAGAGCCACGAGCCCCCGCTGGGTCACAGTCCCTGGGACGCAGGCCTTTCCAGTCCAGCTCATCCTGGACCACTGAGGAGATGCACGAACGCTCAATCTGATGGTGTCATTTCCCTGTTAAACCCACTTTCCCTGCTGATTAGATCCAAATTTCTCCCCCTGGCTCAGCCTGAGCCCACTTTATCTTCCACTCTGTTACAGAAATATCCTTTTCAGTCTGATACCCTTTGCCCGCAGGACTTCTTTCCTCAGTACCCTCCCTGCTGTAAATGTTCTCTACATTTCCTTATTTAAATTTTTCCCATTTTTCAAGTTGCAACTCAGTTTCTCTCCTCACAAGTTCGGCATATTCTTTGAGAAGATTGTTCCCTTACACTGGGTTTCTGCCCCCATGGTACCTGACTCTTGGTTGGGATTTCTCTCCTCATTTGGTTCCTGGTTACAGTATGGCGTCAGGGGTGCCCACTCTCCTAACCAAACCCTAGGCAGGAAAGAGAAGTGCAGCAGGTAAAGGGAATCTCCCGGCTAGGCCATTCCTCTCTGATGAGCTCCCAGAAGTCCTGTCCAATGCCTGCCACTGGTTTGCTTCACTGGTCACTCCCCAGGTTCAAGGGATGTGTGGTTAGACATATATTCAGGTTGTCCTGTCAAACAATTACCCATAACAAAGCACTGCGTAGAGTATTTGAGATCTTGATCTGGGTGATGACCGCATGGCATGCATGTGTAAAAATTACCAAGCTGTATAGTTCAGGTTAGCACATGGCTATACCTTCCTGAATATACATTCTCCTTCAATTTTTAAAATGTCAGTGGTCCACTCAGGAGATGTGCAGTGTGTTGGGCCAGGGTGCGTTTGTGCATGTACCATTGGGACTGTGTTCCAACAAGGGAGGGAGTGAGGATGCAGGACTCAGTGTTCAGACACTCTCATCACGTGAGCAGTAGAGGCCCTTTTGTTTCTGACATGTACACCAAAGTTTTAGAATATCACTGTGTTCAGTGTAATATGCGTATTGTATAAAACCACCTGAATGTGCTTTTATACTGTATCTTAACCTCTGATATAAAAAAGTATTAAATATTTTCTTTGTGTTTGATATTAAATAGATTTTTAACTTGAGATTGAAACATTTCAGCAAAAATGAAGGGCATTGGCTTTGAAAAGTATATGTGTATTTTTAGTCACATGCTACAAAATCTCAACAGTAAGTGGAAATCCCGGGTATACTTTTGACTTCCTGTGTACTTTATATCCTAGCAGCACACATGGCTTTCTTAAGTTAGTACTGAGAAGATTCAGAACACCAGTTTCCATGAAAGCCACACCCAGCTTGGTCGTTGTAGACTGACAATAAGAAGTAAATAAAACTGATCATGAGACGTTAAAACCTAGTGTACATTTTTTTTGGTACCGGCGATCAAACTCGGGACCTTGTGCTTGCAAGGCAGGCACCGGAACCACTGAGCTAAATCCCTGGCCCTACCTAGTGTACATTTTTAAAGTTTTAACAAACATATAAATACTCTTTTGAATTTGATTTTACTTCCTTTCACCCTATTTTAGAACAATCTGAAAAATAAGCGACTAAATCTACTTTGTTGTTCTGGCAAACCTGACAGGAGATGTGTGGCTCCTGAATGGTCTGCCTCGTATGCGTGTTTTGTGGAATTTACAGCACGTCAGCAACTAGCAAATGGCAACGTTTTAGAGCATTTGCTTCTCATCAGAGCATTTACTGGACACACGTGTTCTCTTGTTTTAAAGCAAGGCTGTGCTTTTCTTACTAGGTCCACCCTCAGCAGCACCGGCTCCTTTTTGAAGTGTTTGATGAGAATCGTTTGGTAAGTTCCGCGCTGCCACACGAGGGCGAAGCAAGGTCTGCATGGGGCCTGGGGGTCTGTGACTGGGGACAGATCTGGGCTGCCCGGAAACACGGAGGCTTCTTGCTTCCTGGTTTTCCTCGGGGATATCCGGAGGGCTCCCTCGGGCGTCCTGACAGCGGGGGTCCTGGTCCGTGGTCTGGGTCACCCAGTGACCCACGGTGCTCGCTCAGCGTGGTGTTTTCTGGAGGGCACGTGTTCAGTCCCCGCCTGCGACCCTGCGCTCCATGTACTCTTCCCTAAGTGCAGCCCTCCACCTCCGCCCCGAACAGCAGTGAGCAGAGAAAGTCCTTTAGGGTTTCCAGCTCTCATAGAGGCCGAAAGTGGAGGGAAACAAACCGGCTCCTGTTTTTATAAAGTGACAGCTCTGAGTCGAGATTTCCTGAAGATTACCCTACACTCTTATGTGTGTTTTTCTTACTTTTGTCTCATTGGGATCCCTCTTTAGTGTCTTACGTTTGTATTTTTAAACCTGTAAAATTTCAGCTGCATTTAAGTATACAAACAGTTTTAAGTATTCCAAGCTCATCAGTTATTAAACACAAACACTAAAAAAGGAATTACTCATTCTTTTAAACAAAGAAACTGGATTTTTAAAGAATCTGGATTTTGTGTTGACAGCATACCATGCTTTTCTTCCTTCAAGCAGTGATGCTTTTACTAATACCAAAGATACTGACAGTGAAATCATAGCATAGGGAGCAGGCAGAGTTTGCCGCAAAGGCAGTGGTATCACGGATGGGCAGTCTCATCTTGTAAGGCCCAGGGAAGGATGTTGGGAATCTGGGTACGGATGTAGTCCATTCTACAGCTTTTCTGTTTTCTGTTTGTGCTTTTGTTCTTTCTATGGAAATGGAAATCCCCCTACCACATCTGTATAGTTCTGTTTTCTTTCTAGGTGGGACCAGATGAAATTTAGTGTTTTGTTTTTAAATCATATAATGTACAAAAATGTACATATAAAGTAAATCTTTATTTTTAGCAATATGACAAGTGTTTATTCAATCATGACTGCCCTGTGGAACTAGAACATGCCTCTTGTTTGATGCTCGCCCTGTAGTCCCACCCCAGTGGCATTCCTTTCTTACCCCACAAATGGTAACTACTGACTTAAATTTTGTACTTATCATAGCTTTGCTTTCTAGAATATTTTTATAAGATATGTCCCTAAAAATCATAGTATTTCCTTTTGTGTATTTTTGTTTTGTTTTGTTTTTTGGTACCAGGAATCAAACTTGGGACCTTGCACTTGTGAGGCAGGTGGTAGCATCACAGAGCCATCCCAGAACCCCTTTTGTGTATTTTTGTTTTTTAGACTTTTTTTTCCCCATTAAGTTTATTGGTACATTTTAGGTATAAAATACAGTTACATACATCACTGGGATCTTGTACCTGTACATGTTGTATCTTGGTTCTTATTTTTTCCCCTTCCCCTGCCCTCCCATCACCCCCTGCACCCTTCCCTATTTGCAAAGACTTTGTTTCCATTTTTTTCCTTTTCTCATATTTTTTCTTTTCCCTTCTTTCCTTTCTCCTAC
>NW_004624731.1:5884717-6026385 GCF_000247695.1 Heterocephalus glaber
AGTTCTTTTCCCCTGCTTGGGAAGTTTTCTGTCATCACTTCTGTGAACAGTTTTTTTATGTCATCTGCACTCTCTCCTGTTTCTTCACTGACTCCAGTCAGTCTTATGTTATTCTTCTTTGCATCGTCTAGCAGCTGCCAGATTGATTTCTCATGGTCCCTTACAATTTTGAAGCAATTTTTCTTTTCCTGGTCGCTAATTGCAATCTTCTATATCTGAAATTCTGTCCTCACATTGGTTCATTCTACTGCAGAGACTTTCAGTGGAGTTTTTAATCTCCTGGAAATCTGTTTGTATCTGTTTTATGGATTCCATTTGTTTTCTATGTTGGGATTCCACCATCTTCCTCAGCTCCTCTCTAGATTTATTAATCATGTCTTGCACTATGGGCACAATCTCTGCTGTTATCTGAGAAATTATTTTTTATTTCATTTTTCCGAGATCTTCTTTTGTTGCCAGTTCAGCGAGTCTAGGTGGTTGAGTATCAGCTTGTTCCATCTCATTTCCCTTTGGGGTCGGTGTAGGTGATCCGGAAGTCTGGTTTGGAGACTTATTTATGTGTCTTCTCATTTCAACGGGGGAGGGGGGTCTGCTGGCCCCCAAGCATTTCACCTCCTCTGCCCTGGGAGTGGAGGAATGGCAGCCAGGGAACCTCCCTTTTGTGTATTTTTGAATTTATGAAAATAGTATCTCTCTGAGTATGTTCCCTGGACATGCTTTCATGAGATTGATCCGGAATGACACATTTTACCAGCGCAGCTCCTATCGCCTGTGTTTGTACAGTATTATAAATTACACATTAATCCTCCTTACCAGGCATTAGTGTTGTGTCTGTGGTTTTACTGTCTCCTCGTATACATGTCTGAGTGTCTCTGTGATGTGTACTTTGATCCTTGGGCATATTTCTGTGAGCTCTTTTATTTATTGTTTCACCACGCTTAGTTGTCTAGTCCTTTTTACTGGTAACAGTGTGGTGTGACTGTTTTCTTCATTGCCAAAATTGGTATTTTCAAACACTGTTTGGTTCATTAACATTCCTTGAGTGCTTACTATGTGTACCAACGCTGCACACATAGTGTGCTTCAATAATTCTGGAGAAGAAAGCATTGCCTCTGACATCAGTTGGATGGTGTATAAAAATGTCAGGCTTTTACCGATAATGTGTTAATCAAGATGCAGTAGATCCCCACACCAAGGAGCCAAAACTTCTATTATAATCCTGCCTCTAGCTTGACACACTAGCTTGGAACCCTAGGCAGATCACTCAGTCCTTCTGAAAATATTTTCTCATGTTAAAAGGTTAAGTACTTGTCCGCCTCTCTCATCAGTGTATATTGAGGATAAAAGCAGATGGTGGCTGTGAAATCATGACACAAACACGAGGGGTACTTCACATGCAGGGACTCACACATGTGTGGCTGTCTGGGTTCCTGTTGTTGGTGCCAGTGTGTTTGCCATTCTTAGTCTGTCTGCTGTGTTAGGTGCCTGCCGTGCTTTGTCTGCTGCCCTGGCCCTTGCCTGTATGTGAAATACAGACATCACTTAAGTACCATGGAAGCTGCAGCCAACAGTGGAATACCAGGCCTGGTTACATAGCAAGGAAAGACCTGTGCCCCTGTGAATATCGTTCCATCTTTTTCTAAGAGATTCCCCTGCACACATTCAGCCACCCAAGTCTGGGAGCTGCATCTGTGTTCTGGGTGAGACACTGCTTCTTGGGCTGAATAGTTATCCCAGAACTGGTCATCCAGAGAAGCAGGAAATTTTATAGTGGGAGGGTGGGATCTTAAGGAACTGGTTCACAAGGTTGTAGGCCCTGCAGACTGGGGACTGAGATGGGATTAACACTGCACACTTAGGTCAGCTCTGCTGGGCAGGCCAGAGAGCGTGCAGGCCGGTCTCCCTGTTGAAGGGATGAGGCGGAACTGCATCTGTGGCAATCTTCAGTCTTTGCTCTCATGGCCTTCCGCCGGTTGGATATGGAAGTAGTCTGCTCTACTCAGAGTCTCAGATATTAATCACATCTTTAAAAATACCTCATGGCAACATTTGGGCCAGCATGTGACTAAGCAGCTGTACACATGACCTCACCATCACCAGGAACTTGGTCCTGAGAGCACCTATCAGTGGTCAGGCCATCTGGAGCCTGTCCACACCTTGGAAAGAGTCACAGTATCTCTGGTGAGATTGTTGGTCACCAAGCAGCTCGGAGTGCCGGGTCCTGAGCTTCTGCCCACAGTACAGTCTGTCCTGATCCAGAAAGTGAGGCTCTGTGGGGCTCGTGTGGACCCTAGGGGAGGCTGCCACACTGCCCAATTGTCTCTCCAAGTTGCCATCCACCAGGTTGAGGGCAGCACTGCCCCCGGTACTGGTTCCCTATGAGCTGTGAGCATGGGGGTGCAAGTCCTTTGTGGTCAGCCTGAGCCAGCCAGGAGAACTGTTCGGCCTCTAGGATTTGAACAGACTGGAGTGCTGTGAAGTACACAATTCTCTTCCCTCACTTCTCCTTGGCTGAAACCCTCTCTGTAAATTTTCCAAGCATCATTCCTTCTTGTCCAGTTGGAGAGCTTTTTAATTTGTTTTTAAGACAGGGACTCACTGTGTAGCCCAGGCTTACTCTGAACTTGTGATCCTCCTGCCTCAGCCTTCTGAGTGCTAGGATCACAGGTGTGTACCACCATGCCAAGCATCTTGATATTTCTTTAGAAAGAGCAACTGGATTGACTTTTTTTTTAAACCCTGAAAGAAAATATTAGAGTCAGAGTGACCTCCACCCACTTCCCCACCTACCTTCTTATCTGGTGCTATGTGATGCTTAGTTTGCGCACAGCAAGACCCCAAAAGATTAGAAGAAATGTCCCGAAGTCAGAGAGCTTAGAGTGTAGTCAGAGACTTGAACCGGGTGCTTGTAGTGAAGCTGGCTAACCACAGAGAAATTATTTACTGATCCAATGTCTGCAGTTCATTATTTTATATTAATAACCAGAGGGATTTTTCTTATTGACTGGAGATTTTAGCCACGCCTACTGGCCTAGTAGAAGTGAGTTACTTAGTCCCAGAAGAAAAGCTGAAGTTGTTGGAACAGAACATGAAATGATTAGGACTTTCCTTCTTTAAAGAAAAAAGAATAAGTAAGAGGTATTACTGAACTCTGTCAAATCATAAAGGAAATAGGTTGTTTGGAACCACAATAAAGGTGGGGATGGTGGCACACACCTATAATCCCAGCACTCTGGGAGGCTCAGGCAGGAGGATCCCAGATTTGCAACTTACCACAGTGATAGCAAACCTCTTAGAGCTTTCAGTGATGCAGCAGCCTGCTGTGGCACGTGTGTCACAGGTTTGCCACTACTGACTTAGGGAGGCCTTGTCTGTTTTAATATATAAAATAAAAAAGGCCTAAAAATGTAGTTCAGTGGGAAAGCTCTAGATTCAGTCCTTGGTAATCATCATCAATATCATAAAGTTACAAAGTTTACAACTGTTATATACCTCCTAAAACAACAATATCTCGTTCCACTCTCATAATATTTAACAGATTCATTTATTTCTATTTTGTCATGTCTCAATTGATTAAAAATACTTTTAGAAAATTGTGATTGAAAACAGATCTAACTTGAGTAGTTTTCCTTTTTAAAGTATAAGTATATGTTCAACATATTTGCTTTTACCCAGAAAAAAAACTTACTTAGAAAAATAAAACTTGGGTGTAGTACCATGTGGTGTAAACAACTGAACTATTTTACTTTTTGCTTTCCTATGAATGAGCCAATATATATTTATTACTGGAGTTCCAGCTATAAAATTCAGGTAAGGGGTTTAAATATACCCTAGAGTATTATTTAAAAATAAATTTTTTCTTTCAAATAGAATACCAATCTTGGTCTGTGACATTTGGGAGAGAAATTAAATTATTGAACTTTTATTGCCTAGTACACTGAAAATAAAGTTTAAATAAATACAAAGCAGAAAAAAATATACATATAACATCACAACCTCTAAAAAGACAAACAGCCTCCTGTTCTCTACTGTGAGGGTTTTATCAGCACTAGTAAGTAATTCCACCTCCAAGGCCAGGCTAGTACTCAAAAATGTAAACAAGCATGTGCTTTGTTTATGTAAAGAAATATGCAGGATGACTTGTTTCATTATGGATGTGGAACAGCTCCATGGATTGTTTCAAAGCACCAGTAGGGGCCAGCAAAGAGCTCTTAGAGTTTTCAGAACAGAATTGGCATTGAGATATGTTTATTTGATGTGTTAAATCCTTTTTAGACTTCTTTACGCACCACAACCTCTGTTAAGTGAACGAATTGCAGAGAGAGTGGAATGAAATGCCCAATGTGCTCAAACTATATTGGGTATAGTTTTTCTATTTAATCTGCATATATTTTTAATGGAATGTTTGCTTAGGATATTTCTTGGCAGAGTTTTAATAGTCAAACTATAAATGGCATCATTTAAAGACTGTACTGCTTGGCTGGAAAAGGCCTTAAAATTACAGGAGAAAATGCTTAGTGACAGTGTCTCTTACACTTCTTTTTTCCCCCCCAAACGTATGCCCATTTTTGCAGTAGTATCACTAGGTTTATTTTGCCATTCTATGTGTAAACTTTCACTTTTTGTAATTGGTATTTTGAAAGCTAAAATATTTATCTCTTGATTTAATGCTGAAGTTTTAATTCACCCCAACATTTTGGCATTTCCAAATTTACACAACTGTTTGAATCTGCTCAATTTAAAAAATTTAACCATCCATATTCCTTTCTGCCTTAACTAACTTGCCAAGATTCTTAGTATGGGTACTATCTGGAAATTTAATCTTTGATTTGACACTCAATTACATGAGGCTTCATTCCTACCAACTTCCTGTAATTCTATACCTTCGGGTAAAAATATTAGTGATCAGACTCTGCTGGAGAAAGTATAGGCACTGAGACTCCCTCCCGGAGTTAAATGTGCATTTAGTAGAGCTGGTGTGAAAAAATACTGTTTCAGCTTGGAATGTTAGAAGGCTGTTGTTCTTGGGTTACTCATTCATGTGAATTGGAGAAGGTATAATTGAAACAAGGCTGGCTGTGTTCGAGTCAGTGTGCTGCTGAGCTCAGCTTAAAGGTCGCTGGAAATCAAGCGCTGTGTGAGTGAATACGCTTGAGCTACGAGCAATTCAAGACATTTGGGGAACGTGCATCCAGGAGTGTGTCAACGTTCTCCTTTTATGATATCTGCTAATGAACGTTTTAAGCAGGATAAAGACCACGACTTGAGAGCTGTCAGGCACCACAAATGACTGGCGCTTTCGCTGCAGCACAGCTGCTCCTAGCCTGTCTGTGGACAGAGATCTTTGTTTTGACTCTCAGCCCTTAACATGTTTGGAAATGAGAACAAATGGCACAAAGCTTACGATTGCACTTTGCAGCCCAAAGAAGCAATACTTACCCTTTGTCAGAAAGCTCTGCAGATGATCTAGGTAGTCAGGCTCACATGTGCTTCCAGAGACCAGCATGGATTTCCTCAGCCAACATTGTTCAGATGAAGCTGACTCCCAGGCAGACTGCACTGGCTCCACTGACCAAGGAGAGTATGACAGCTCACGAAGAACCCTCTGTCCCTTCACCTGAAAACATCCAGAAGAAGAGCAGCTGCCTGCAGATTTCACTGCAGCCTCCAAGGTACAGTGGGAGTCTTCAGCCTAGCAGTGTGTTAGCAGATGGTGACAAAGCTTCGTTCCCTTGTGCCTTGAAGGATGGCATCCGCAGCAGTGCTGGGAATGATGGTGACCTGGTAAGCAGTCCTGCTGTCTGTGATGGAAGCCTGGGGAGCTTTGCAGCCAGTGAGCATGGGTCCTACAGCAGCATCAGCAGCGATTACGGGTCGTGTGTGAGCAGTGCCAGTGGAGGCTCCTACACCAGCAGTGTCGTCAGTGACAGCAGTGGTCACGCTTTTCCACCAAGCAAGGGCACTTTTTTCAGTGGAAACTTATCTGCTGACAGCACCTCCAGCAGAAATGTGCCAAACAGGAGTGCCGCTCCCTGTGAGAGTTTTTCAAGGAGCCCAAGCACAGTTCCCTTTGTCCAGAATGACTTGGAGCATGGACTCCAGACTGTTAAACTGCCAGTGAGCAGGAATGCAAAAATTCCACTGAAGCGTTGCTCCTCCTTAGTCATTTTTCCTCGGAGTCCCTCAAACACCCCACCAACTTCTCTAGCAGGTACAGGTGTTCTCCCCAGCAAGGGTCCCTGTCAGACCTCACAGCAGCTCATCGTTTGTCCTGGTGAAGCTGCACATCCTGAAGATGGTTCTGGAGCCAGGGGGTTTCTGTCGACTGCTGTCAGTGGACTTCGATTATCTAAAACAGTCTGTGCTCATGGCAGACTCAGAGATTCACGGCCACTTCACGCAGGCTCATCCCAGAAGAAAGTTGTGATTTCAAATAATAGTCCAAAGCAGAGTGTTTGTGAAAAGTCACCTGAAGGGTATACATGTGTTTCCATGCATTTCACCCAACGAAGAGCAGCCACGTTAGACTGTGAAATAACAAATGGTGATTGTAAACTGGAGATGTCAGACATTCAGCCCAATTCTGATCCAGAGTATACTAAGCCCCGGCACAGAGCATCCTCAAGTGTGCCGACCCCTCAAGACCCGGACTACCAAAGAAAGCACAGTGGCGAGCTGGAAAGATCAAGTTCACAGACAAACAAAAGCCACACTGTCTTACAAAGAAGTATTTCACTGGGAGGAACTTATCCAAATGTTTCCTGTTTATCCAGCCTTAAGCACAGTTGTTCTGAGGGGGGACCATCGCAGTTACTCATAAAGTTTTCATCTGGAAACGAAGGTGAAGTTGACAGTTTATCAGGAGATAGCGCCAGCAATTTCACAAATGGACTGGCTAATTCTTGCAAGGTAGGTTGCCTTTGGTCTTATTTAATGTCAGTTTATGTTACAATAAAGTGTATTATAATTTAGCAGTTTATGTGGCTTCCTGGTCCTTAGCTAGCAAGTATTTTATAGTCGTAAACTTTATATTTGTGTAAAGCTGAAGACTCCCCCTTGTAATTTTCCCATTCTTTGTCTTTTCACAGATTGACAAACTGTATTTAAAAACACTTTCCTAAATGATTTAAGCCATAAAATGTTTCTGTAGCATAAAACTAAGTTTTAAATAATCTCTCATAACACTTTATCCTGATACATTTTTCTTTCAGGTAGCACAATATTTTCATGTGTAACTCCATATTATTCCTACTTTCAAAAATGATCCGTTTTCTCCTTAGTTATTGTGAAATAAAATAAATATAAAGTTCTTATTTAAAATATTAAACCAAAATATAAAAATGTAGAGATCTTATAATTAGTATAGAAGAAATATTTCAAATACATATATTTATATGATCATTGATAAAAACTATCATATTGCACACTTAAACAGGGAAGCTAAACATAATTTTCCTTTGTATATACCCTAACCGTAGGAATTTTGTTTCTACTCTGTTTTTCTGTAGCTATCAGTTAATACTGTCTTTGAAAGTGTAACTCAACAATATTCATTTCTGAGTTTTATGAATGCATCTGCTTTAAATTACTAGGTATTTTCCATCATTTTCTATTTTCAGTATTAATTTGTTGTTTAGACTATTGTGCTTCATTATATTAGTAATTTAATAAATCTTAGTCAAAATAGGTCTCTATAAATAATTTGTCTTTTCAAAAGAATTAGAAGTGTTTTGAACTGAAATAGTTTTTTTAAATATCTGTATTCATGTCTTAGTAGATTTGAGGAAATTTTAAACATTTTCTGACTAAACCCGGTCTAGATGACAGCACATTGTTTGGGAGGGAAAAAACCTTACTGTTTAACCTGTGTTTATGTAACACCCCATATCTTTATTAAAGGTTGAGGGCAAACTTCTGGATAAGAGGCTTTAGGTAAATACAACGTTAAATAATTGCTAGTTGATTTTCTCTCCCTTTTTTTGTGGTACTGGGGAATCAAACTCAGGACCTTGCACTTGCCAGGCAGGCGAGACACCACTGAGCTACGTCCCTGGCCCTGATTTTCTCTCTTTTGAAATCTAGTAAATACAATCATTTTGAAATCTGATAAATATCATCATTACTAAGACCCAGATGTTAATCTAAGCAACTAATTTGTGAAGGATGGAAAGAGATCAAATTTCAGATTTGAACTATGTTTTACAATTACTGATTTCACTTAAACAACTTTTCTAAAACCAGCTTTTAGGAGATTATAATAATCCATTTGGCTGCTCCCCCCAAGAAAGAAATGGAATGACACTACAAAGAAACCTATTAATAATTTGCAATTGAATTAATGTTATTTGTAAATTTATATTTAATGAAATAACCTGAAATGAATAATTAACCTTGAAATATTTATAGAAATATTTAACCTTAAAATAGTTATTTTGTGGTAACATTATAATTTGTTGATGCTTTTCAGAAAGGGTATTTTTAATGAAATGTAAATTAAGCCCTTTGCACTGCTAAAATACACATTTTTTTGGTCTTATTTAAACTTAGGAAAGTCAACAAATTTTTTTTGTGATAACCAACTTTGTGCCAATTCTAATTTTTGTTAGATTATTGGATTACAAAATACTTCAGAAGTGTGTAGTTTATCGGAGTTTTAAATTGTTCTTCCCCTTGGTGTTTATTAAACAACTTTTCTTTTAAAAGTATTGTAAATAATACAACAGTTAAATTCAATATAAACTATGTCTAAATTGATCTAATTAATTAGTAGTAAATCAAGGGTTCTATGAAGAAGACACTAACATTGCTTTTTCTAAACATAGCAGTGACAACAATAATGGGATTTTCTAGATAATCCTGTATTTATCAATAATTATATATTAATCTAATTATAGTGGTATATTGTAACCCATTTATAAATAAACAGATCCCAAAATATTTCCCATGTCTCCAGCTAGTCTGGGTTAGTATTCTGATATGCTGAGTCTGTATTCGCATTTAACAAGTTGATATTAGAGCAGCATTTGGTAATGTCAGCTATCTGTACCGGGCAGTGTGAAATTAAATCACCACTTCAGTCAGAGACCCTGGTTTCTAAAGCACCAAGAGTTCTACAGATTCTTTTCTTCTGTGTTTAGCTCCCAGCCTCCAGCAGTGTGGTATCAGGTTTCTAGCTCTCTATAATCAACAGCTTGTTAATGACTAATTTAAAAAATCTAGTGAGAACTTTTACCTGCGTTGGGACACAGGCTCTGTTCTGTATTTACAAGTTAGAAGGAAGCTGGAACTCTGTAG
The DNA here is from genome assembly GCF_000247695.1 of Heterocephalus glaber. The sequence goes on from NW_004624731.1 coordinate 5,894,012, forward strand.
TCTGAATAATGTTTATTCTGGGCACAGCAAAGAATGTAACAGTAACTGGCATATGTTTATTATATGCCTTTTGAAATACAATATTACTTTTGTAAAGGCTATATAGTGACTTGATCTCCAAATAGAAATTTGATTTTTATCGTTATGAATAATATTTTGTCAGCTCAGTCAACAAATAGGTTAAGGAACTAAGGTACTTGTGGAGCTGCAAAAATCATTACTACTGAAATTTCTCAAATCTGTATAGTAGTTACTTTACTCTGTTATTTTACTCTGCCTGCTTTTTGAATCTCCTGTGTTATGTTGTGAGAGGCCCAGAGTCTTCCTTATCTGATGATTATCTAAGATGCTTTACAATTGTGACCAGGCTTGTATTGTTCACTACGTATATGCATGTTTTATCAGAACCATTTTTTATAGTTTTTCTTTTTGTTATATAAGTTTTTGTTCATTATCTGTTACTTAATTCTGGATAGGTAAATTTCTTCAGCCTAATGGAACTGAACTTTTAAATAATTTATTTTTCAATTATTTCAGTCTTTATCACTCCAGTGATTTCAAAGTCTTTACTACTCAAGATTGTCCATTGTGATGATTTAATAAACATTTTAAATACATAACTTATTTTAGTGTCCCATTATTTTCCCATCCCTTCTTTTATTAAATTTAGCAGACTATTTAGACATTTGGTTAACCTTATTGTGAACGGTCCTCAATCTTTCCCAGAAAACAAATGTAATTTCTAAATATTAACTCTAAAACTATGATACGACAGCTATGATGACCAGTTTTGGAAATTCTGTGGACAATGTGTGTGTTCATTTCTTAGAACTTAAAAACTGTGATCTTGATTTCGGAGTAGGGGAAGTTGAGCATTTTGCTTTGAGATCCTTTGAGTTCTCTGCGGCTGTGTCTTCTTCCTTTCATTCATCCAGCACACATTTGAGCTCCAGGCGCTAAGAATAAGAGATGAATAAAATGTAGTCTCTGCCGGGAGCTCCCATTATAGTGAAAGGGCGCACAGGTGAACAGAACTGTTTCTATGTGCTTAGTACCCAGTGTGCTGAGAAAGGGTGTCTGAGGAAGACAGGGCAGGACTTTTTAAGAGGAAGGAGCAAGTGGAAGAGGGGCCTTGAGAGTGTCTGAGAAGCAGTTGGAGCTTATCAGGCAGCTCCTTGATGGTGGGGCTGTTACCTGCAGCACACTTCTGTGTGGGGCGCATAATTCCCATGGAAGGGTTTCAGCAGCAGCCCTGGTTCTCACCAGCAGATGCTAGTCACGCCCCTCTGCAGAGTGACAGCCAGGTGTCTCCAGACATTGCCAAATGTCCCCAGGGGCAGGACCCCCTCTACCCGAGCATCACTACCTCAGGCAGAAGGCAAAGCCCACACAACCGGCCCTCACTGTAAGTGGTTTGCACTCTGGTGGGCTGAAAGGGGGTGGGTCGGAGCCCCTCCTGCTGAAGAGAAAGTTGTGTGTCCCTGGTGACAGCAGTTAGGCGACACACATCATACTGTATTTGATGTGCAGAGGGCTTGTTGTTATGTTTGCAGAAGATAAGTTTTTGTAACATAATGGATTATAAATGGATCAGAGTTTTCTTAGCTCAGATGACTGGGTGAATGGTGATGTCATGAGCCAAGATAGGAAAGTGGGAAGGAGCCAGCTTTGGGGTGGATGAAGAAGGTGGTTGTGTGGCTGAGTCTGCGCTGCTGTCAGGGGCACCTGGGGATGCAGAGGAGGGTGGGGAGCACTGGAGACCCAGAGTGGGAGCTGGGAGAGAGTTAAAGCTCAGGTAGGAAGAACTCAGCCAGGGAGAGCAAGAACTGAGATGTGAGGGGAGTGCAAGCCAAATTCTGAGCACCAGGGGTTTCAGTGAGATGGCGAAGGAAGAGACAGGCGATGGAGAGCCACCAGACGGCCAGGAGTCACGGTGACCTGGAGTCACAGGGAGGGCAGAGGGCTGAGCACCCACGAGAGATACAAGCAGGAGGTGCTCAGTGATCTCCCAGGGGGACCTTTTCTGGGGTGCCTGACACCAGGGATGATAGGCAGTTTGAAGGAACAGTCAGTAGGTGAGGCAGCAGGAGGGGCGCGCACAGGTGGCCTGCTGAATAGCTTACGACGCCTGAGAGACAGCGCCAGCAAGGCTCATGGAGAACACTATGACTCTGGGACACACTTACCACTCCAGAGTGCAGTCTCTTCCAGGACGGAGGAAAAGGTTGTCACTCTGAGTAAACAGGCAGTGATCACTGAAACGGGGGCCCAGCCACACAAATGAAGGGAAGGGAAATAGACAGTGGGAACTGGAGCCACTGTGAATATTCACAGTCATTTGGACATTCTTATTCTGACTTTCTCAGTTCCCTCCCTACCACCAAAAAGAGGACGAAACAAAACCCAGCTTCCTCAAAGAAAGCAAGTTAGGGTGAGGCCCTGCAGGAAACTCTCCTGTCCAGAAGCCTCCCTCTCTGGACCAGGACAGGGTCCTGAGCCTTAGGACAGGGACAGGAAGCTGAGGGGCAGGGCCAGAGGGGCAGGGCCAGAGGGACAGGCAGGTCCAGGTCAGCAGGAAAAGATGGAGCTGGGAGAGGAGTTCACATCTCCTCAGCACATCCAGGAAACAGCTCAGTTTGCTGCGGGCTCTGGTTCAGCTTCTTGGTTTGCCCTGATGTGAGATGGAAGGCGATAGCCAGAGAATTGTAGACGCTTGGAGATTCTAGAAGACACAGTTAAGCAACCTGTCCCCTCAGGGAGACGGTGTGGGGAGGCTGTCAACATGGAAGTTGTTGAAAAGCAATTTATCTTCACCGAGATTTAACCAAGCTGCTGAGATGTGACCAGGATACAGATGGGAGTGTGGTCCTGTAGCCTCTAGAGCCATCCCCAGCAAAGAGCACCCCGAAACAGCAGGTCCCCAGCATCTGTGGGGGGCTCTTGATTCTGTGGGAAGAAAGAAATCTCAGGCCTTCTCTGGGAGATGTTACAGAACCGAAACACCACAGAAAGTTTGGTCTTCCTCAATATAAAACATATTACCAAGCAAGAGAAAATTGTCCCCAAGGGCACTGATGTCTTTAAGCTCAGTGGTTCACTGGTCCAGAAACATTCTTAACAGATTTTAGTCTCACTTCCCTCTTACAAAAGCTGAGATTATACTATTTTATAATAGCTAAAGTGATCCAGGGTTATTTCTGTTTTTCTTTTCTTTTTCTCTCAAATATTTGTTTGAGGCTGCTGTCTAATGCTTTCTTAAAGATCAGAGTCAGAGAAGGGTTTTACAGTATGTCATTTGAACTAGTGATTTTCACGGGCACACTAATTTCCTGGGGGCTTGTTAGCCAGATTATAGCGTGTCTGACAAGCTCCCAGATCATGCCAATGCTGTGGGCACCCAGGCCCACCCGGAGAAGCAGTTGCTAGGCCTTCTTTGATAAGAACGGCAGTGGGGTCCATATATCACGTCCAGTGAGTCCCTGAAATGTCATTGTAATGAATGACCGATTAAAAGCACACCCACATACGTTAGGTAGCACAGGTGCACACAGACACTTTCATGGAGTGAAAAGAAGAAACTCGCTTTGCTTCTGGGTTACTGGAGCACTCTTCCCCTGTACACAAAGGTGGGCCATAGGTAGCCTTGAGGCCCAGGCCTAAAAAACATACAAAATATTTTAAATCCACTTAGTCATTTAGACAAGTACAGTATTTGATCAACACCACGTAAGATAGAAGAGATAATTTGGACCAAGAATCACTTAAGAGCCTTTCTTATAAAAGAACTTTAGCATGATTTACAGAATTCTGAGATAGCCTCCTTCGGTGATGCATGCCTGTAATCCTAGGTATTTAGGAAGCTGAGACAGGAGGATTGCAACTTCTAGGTCAGTCTGAGCAAGTGCTCTGACTGCCTCAAAAAGGGCTGAAGATGTAGCTCAGTAGTATAACTACCCTGGATTCAATCCCTAGGATTCCAAAAAAAATTTTTTTTAAAAATAAATAAACAAAAAAGGCTGATGTTTACATTTTCCAGGATTACATTTTAGATTCATTTAAGAGCTTGAAAATATTGTACTGGTCTACAAAGCATGCAGTTCTAGGTAAATCTCTTGAATTCACTACAGTTGTAATCTGGTTTATGGTGGGTTTTCTTTTTTTTGGTACCAGGGATCTAACTCTGGACCTTGCTTGCGAGGCAGATGGTGGAACCACTGAGCTAAATCCCCAGCCCAGGGTTTTATTTTGTTTTGTTTTGTTTTCCACAGTGCTGGAGAGTAAACCCAAGGTCTTGTGGATGCTAAGCAAATGCTCCAGCCCTGAGCAACATCCTCATCCCTCATTTATGTAGTTTTAAAACTTTTAGCCTACATTAATTTTTCTTGTTTCAAACATAAGACCTGAAAAATACGTAACTGAAATGTTCTTTTTTAAAAACTCTTCTGGCTTATTCAAGCATCAACTTCAGTCTGTTTAATGTGCTATCCTCTTGTTGGTCTGGTTAGGATACAAAAAGAACAAAGAATGTCTGTATCTCACAGTGGCTTAGGGGATGAGTTGAAATACCCATATATCAGTGCTTTAGTTATCAGCTGTGTTTTTCATAGTTTGAAGGAGAATATTTATAATACTACTTAAATCATGTATTATTTCTTAAGTATAATCAACATTTGAAAATCTTAGAAACTTCTCCTTTGGAGTAGTTTAAGAATCTTATTGGTGGCTGAGTTTTATAGTCTTCTGTGGATGTTAATAGTTTGGCCCAATTTCAGGGAGCCTCATAACATTTCAGGTAAAAAAAAAAAAAATGAGAAAGGAGAAATAGGGGGAAAGGTTAAAGATAGAGCTATAGACACTGGCAAGTAGGCAATCGGGTAGAAAAGTGTAAATTCTCCAGAATGGGTCAGAGGAGGAGAACAGATTAAACAAATAAATGATCTTGTCTGGGCTGAGTTTACTAGTGTAGAATTCCCCAAATTAGGGGCTTTTTGTTGTGTTTATTGCAATATCCCCAGTACTTACAACAGTGACTAGGCCAACACTGACCCTCAGTATATTTATTAAATTAGTGACTAAGACCAGAGACCCTTGGAGTGAGTTAGAAATGACTGTGGGGTCCTGTTAGTGACTGCACAAACAGATAACCAGGGGAGGTGCTTCAGTGGTGACAGTAGTGATGAGTGGGAGCCATCGCTGCTCCCTCTTTGCGGGAAAGAATGGCGCTCTTCAATGCATACTTTGTTCCCGGGGAGGATGCCAGTGGAATATCACGATCATGACTCAAGGATTAGTTTCCTCAGGAGAGTCTGATTCATAGCCTACATATTCCACTGACTGGTACCATAGAACTTGTGTCTGGCTAGAAGCTCAGATCAGGTTTTCGGAAAAGAAAATTGAGTGGGCAGTGATGTTTAAGGGAACTTAAATACAGGTCGTTTGACTAGTTTTAAATTTATAGTTTTTAATACAATGACCTCCTTCCAAATTTGATGCACAAGCCAGGGTTCCCAGTTTCCTGGAGTTTCAGGCAACTGCTTTCACTAAGAATGACCTTCGCTTTCATACCAGGCTGCACCCTCTTGCACAGGTACAGAGCTTAGTGTTTGACAAAACGAGTTTGACAGATATTTATCAGAAACAGACTTTGTGGCTGCTGTGTAGTGTAATATACAGTAATGCCCACCTGCCTGCTTTGGGTAGACCAGCACCTGCACTCTGAGACTGTGATGGTCCCTGTAACACACATGCCTACTTTAAAGGTCTGATATCAGTTCCTTCAAGATTTTCCTTTTCTCTGTATCCCTTCCTAGAATTTGTACTGGCCAAAGTTTGCACTTCTTGGATCTTATAATTGTGTTTTGCCTCTTGTTTTATGTTTCTTTATCTCCTTTTTCTAATTTCTGGAAATTTTCTCCCATCTCCCCTTCTCTTTAATTTTAAACTTTTGGTTATTTTTAACTTCCAAAGTTCTTTCTGATTTTCTGCTGATTCCTTATTCTGAACACCCTGCTTAGTTTGTAAATACAAATGCAATCTCTTACACCTCTGATATTTTTTGTTTTGTTTTTTTTAAAGCTGTGTTGTGGGTCCTACATTGCCTGGGCTCCTTGCTGCTGTTGCTTTTGCTTGTTTCATTTTTTATTGGATGTTTTGCTCCTGGTGTTCATATTGAAATGATCCGTATATAGTTCCCTGTGGTTCTCTAACTGCAAGAGGCTTTGTGGATGGTGGCTTCTGTGTTGAGACCTCCAGCCGCTCCCACCTGAAAGTCATTCTCTGAGGCCCAGCTTCCATCAGTGGGGCCCAGTACTGTTTCACAGCCATAATTAGTTACAAACTAGAAATGACTCTCCCATAGGTTCTGCATCTGAGTTAATTCAGGGTAAAGTGTATCTCAAAAATGATATTTACTTACTGAATTCTTAAGGTGCTGAGGATAATTTGCAGTAAATGAAATAATTGATTTTTGTGTGTGTTGTCTGCCATACCCTGTGATAGTGTAGAAGTCAGTATACTCCTAGAAAGAGTAAAGTAAGCATTCCTTATAATAAAAAATGAGTAGTCAGGCTCCTGTAGTCCCAGCTACTTGGAAGGATGAGACAGGAGGATTACTTGAGTCCAGATGTTCAAGATCAGCCTGAGCCAAATAGCAAAATCTTGATGGTGGTGGTAGTGGTGGTGGTAACAATAATGATAATGTGGTTTCCCTGACATATTTTTCAGCCTTTTGCATTTTTGGCAATACAGGGATGTGTAGATATGCATGCTTATCACACAGAGGAAGAGAACCAGCCATCTAAAATGTGCTGAGAAGATAGAGTGAGGTGGAAGAAGATAGCATGTGGCCTCCCACTGCAGTTAGTGTCGGAGCCTACCATCATTACAACGTCACACCCAACTACGAGTTTAACTTAGGGGAAAGCTGGCTATATTCTTTTTCATTTTTATTTTTATTTATTTATTTTTTTGTGGTATCGGGGAATGAACTTGGGTCCTTGCGCTTGTGAGGCAGGCGGTGGAACCACTGAGCTAAATCCCCAGCCCTATATTCTTTTTTTAAACTCTTAACCCTAAATCTGTAAAAGATTAAGCTGGCTAACACACTTTATATGTCACATTTTAAAAAAAAAAAATCCTCTCTGAGATAGTTATTATCTCCATATTAGAAATAAGGAACAGGTCCCATAGGTTAAAAGGACTTACTCAAGATCATCAGTCTAGCACATGTTGGAGAAAGCTCAGCACTCTATGTATCTAAGGAGAAAATAAAGCCACTTAGAGAACATTATTTTGGTAAAATTAGCATCAGGAAAATTCCATTTGGGCCAATCAAATCTGATGAGTAACTCACATTCTGAAAAACTTAAGAGTCCAGTCAAATCCATTTTTTTTATAGCCATTGCTGAGTGGAAGCTAGATTTGCGGATTTACCTAACATGTTACTAGAGATCCTGTTTCCCTTTCAAATACTTTTCTCCTGACTTATGAGGGGGATTTAGAATTATTTGTCTTTACGATTACTCTTATTGGTCAAATAACACCTACTGTGTGTTCATCTCATTCTCATGTTCTTTTTCAATACCTAAATCGAACAACCTGCATCAGTCCAAATTGCCTATTTTTTTCAAATATTTTAGGGTGTTTATTATGGAAGATTTCAAATGCATAAAGAAGTAGAAAGAATAGTGCAGTGAAACCCCATATATGCCTCACTCTGTTTATCTACATTTTTGTCGATCATTTCCTCCATCTCCTCCCCTCTCTTTTATTGGATTTTTTAAAAATCCCACACATCATATTTTACTTATAAACTCCTCAGAATGAATCTGTGATGGATAGGAACCTTTTAAATATATAAAACCATCATGCAGTTATCACACTTAACAAATTAATAATTTGTCATCTGGGCCACCACATTAGTATTCAGTAAGTTCAAGGTGAGTATATAGCTTTTAGCTTACATTTAACTCTTCCTCAACCTTATGGTATCCACTTTACTACGAGGCTGACCATGCCAGGTGTTCACTCCAGATTTTCTGTTTCTTTACTCAGCTAAGTCTTGATACCAGTCCGTTCTTGGAGCGTACCACCTGCACATGCCTCCCTTATCTCAGTCCCAAGCCCACGCTGCGTTTCAGGCTCAGACATCAGCAATACCTGCCTTCTTCCTCCTGAGAAGGCAAAACAAACTCGAGAATGAGCCCTAAGGTGAAGAATTGTATTAGCCACTTTTATAACTTCTCTGAATCTTAATGTCCATTTTATGAAATCAGTGGACATTTGCAGAGTTGTTTTGAGTACTGGAAATCTTACATGTATTTGGCAGATAGATGATGCTCAATAAAGAGTAGCTGTTATTATCTACCTTAGACTACTGTCCTGAGAGTGCCTGAAGTGCATTGCAAACTGTGAAGTGCTATGATATGTAGCATAACAGTAATTGCTTTATATAGGTACAAACAGAATCATATATGCAGTTAAGAAACCAGGTTGATAAGTAATAAGAAATACATGGAAGAATACATTATTAAAAAGTACTACACAATCTACAGATTTGGGAAGGCCTTTCTTTAAAGCACTTAAGCAAAGATCAAGGTATATTTCTAAAGGAATAGAGGTTTCTTAAAGCCCTACTAAAAATTAAATCACAATTTTTTTACTTATACTTACAAACTTTTTTTTTTTTTGGTACCTAGGATGGAACTCGGAACCTTGCACTTGAGAGGCAGGCACCGGAACCACTGAGCTAAATCCCTGGCCCAATTCTTACAAATTTTGATTACGTATATATTCTCAGGGCAAAGCTGTGTCAAGACTAGCTGCACCAGAGGATGATAGGAATGAATGATTATGTAAGAATTATATAAACCAGGAATGGTGACAGACACGGGTAGTGCCAGCTGCTCGGGGGACTGAGGCAAGGAGAAGGTTGAGGTTAGACTGGGCAGCTTAGTAAGACCTTGTCTTACCCTTGGGTTCAACCCCCAGTACCAGGAGAACAAAAAAGAATTATCTAGCAAATTAGCAATCAGAAATTTTTCTATGTGCATCACCAGTCCCACATAAATATTCAGCATTGGCAGTTCTAGAGAAGGTAACCTCTTCTTTTTAATCACCCATTGGAAACACCTGTAGATAATGGTGTGTCTTACTGGTCATGGCATTGGTAGAGTTGGCTTCTAGACAGGAAGTGGTAGATTCCTTCTCTATAGCTTATGAACTGAAGAATTCTGGTTCTCTCAATAGACAGATTCCAGTTTTTCCTAATAGCATTGTTTCCATTTAAATGAGCTTATTATATCTGAAGGCATTAAAATCAGTATATATTTAGTAAAAGCTACTAGTATAACTTGATTTTATTTTATTCTTGATCTTTTGGAATGAAACTATCTTCCAGCTATTATATATTTTTTCATGATTTTAACAGATTACATTTACAAAAGAAAACATTCCAGGGTGCTCATTTATCCTTATATTAAAATGTTTAGTTGGCAATTGTTAATAGTGTAAAAGCAAAGCAAGTCAGCTATTAATATTTTGCATTCATATGATTACTCTTTTAGGATGTGCATAAAAGCTCTATTGAGTATGAGTCACATAATCACATTTATGTGATTCAGTTTTGTCCATCTGGTGAGGTTTTTAAAGCCTTCTCATAGAGATCCTTTCCTTTATGAAAGTAATTATATACTTGGCCTTTGGGATTTTTCTTTACCCTTCTAGAGTTAGGGTGGATATTACCCTGCGGACTCCTTTGTAAATCTTATCAGCTCGGTGTAAAACTGCTGAACTATGTTAGACTGACACCTTATTTTTGAAGCAGTCAGTCAAGTCTGTTTATTTACCGCATGTAACCCACGTTTTCCCAATCCTCCAGTGGAGACAAAAATAACAGCAACAACCAAGTTTAACTCTGTTCTGCAGCTGTGAAGGCCCCAAGCATTTCAGGGGTCTCTGGGCTGCTCCTGCAAGCTCTGGAGCAAACCCCTTTCCCAGGAGCCTGGGCTGCCTTGATAGCAGCCTTGGACCTGCTGCCTCCTGGCCTCGCTCTTGCATCTGCCGTGTCTTCTGGGCTGTGTCCCCTCCACTCCCATGATGAGGTCTCCCATAGGGTCCTTATAAGGATGAGCTCAGCCTTTCCTTAGGTATAATGAGACAGCTTCATTGTTTAAAAAAAATCAGACTGGTGATTGTGAATACAGCCCTGGGGCCATGTCTGGGTCCCAGAGGGAAGAAGAACTAAAAATAAAACTCAAAACTAGAAAGTACTCTTTCTCTAAAAAATCACCTGGAACACCGCTCTCCAGTGGCCACATGTGGCTGCTGAGATTTACATGAAGTCCACATTTTGAGTGCTCAGTAACACATGTGCTCTGTGGCTCCCTCGCTGCACAGCCCCAGGGGTGGTATTGGACAGGCTCCCTCGGGAATGTTGGGGTTTGTTGCAGTGATGGTGGTTTGTGCAGCACTGGGGATTAAACCCAGGCCTTCACGCTGAGCTTGATCTTCAGCCCTCTTATGTTTTGAATCAGGGTCTCGATGAGTCACCAAATTATCCAGGATGGGATCACACTTGTGATCCTCCCCTTTCAGCATCCCAGAGTGCTTGCAGGACAGGCGTGGGCCACCATGGCTGAAACAGGTTTTGAGCTAGGGCCATTGCTGCTCCCGACAATGCTGCATGTGTGCAGCAAAGTGCCAGCAGCTGCCGATGCGGTGGTTGTGGCTGAGGGAGCAGAACCTCATCCAAAGGCCTCATTTTCTCCACCAGGACCTGCCTTGCTGTTTAAGCAAGAAAAACGCCAGTTTTAAAGCAATCCATTGAGTTCTTATTTCCTTAAACAGCAGTAACCCACACCTTTTTCCTCCCTGTTTCCAGTGATACAATCTGCAATAAAAATTAGGTGAGTTTTCAGCTTTGGGAAAAACATCTAGAAAACTGTATGGATTGGCTAAATTTATAGTTGATCCAATAATTAAATGTAAGAATAATCAATTTCTAACTTCTGGAATTTTTTTTAAACTGAGAAAAAGCTATTAACTTCAAAAAGTAAAAATTGTTAGAGAAACCCTTTTGTTCTTCTGCCATACAAAGTAGTCTTCTTGTACCAAGGTTTGTTGGGGTGTGGGAGAATAGGAGAGAAACTACTTTGAGAGTCCTTATTTGCTAATTATTTTGTTTGTTGTTCAGATATATTCTTGGCCTGTACATACAATTTTTTTTTTTTTTTTTTTTTTGATACCAGGGATCTAACTCAGGACCTTGCGCTTGTGAGGCAGGCAGCAGAACTACTGAGCTACATCCCCGGCCCCTGTACATATAATTTTTATACATACTTCCCACATTATGTTTTTTGTACTGAAAATTAATCTTTGAATGCTTTCGCTGGTTACTGGGCATCATTTGTGCTTGTTGCTATTTGTTTATAATTACAGAAATTACTACTGAAAAATCTAACAAACAGATTTTACTTTTTACATGTCTTCTGTTAATGAAACACAAAAGAATAGAAAATAGCATCTCAACTTTTGATATGGCAGTGAAAACAGAGAACGTACATTAAATGGCTTGAAATTATTAAAGAAGGGACCAGAGAGTGGAAATGATTGCAGTTTGAAGGTTGCTTGTCCTTGTGTGAAAAAAGTTTGAGGAGGTCACCTCATGAAAGTCTGCAGACAGAAAACACTGACAAGTCCTGGAGGATTAACAGCATTCTGTAGTTCACTAATGCTAGCTGCTGTTTAGGAGAAACATGTTTAGCAAGAAGTTCAGCAGTTTATAAATTCCATTATGTCTACAGATATTATACCTAGAATCTGGGGCAATACCCTAACAACCTAATGATGGACGAAAAGACAACTTCCTACTACATACCATGTGTGCATTGCTAGACCTTGCACCATATGGGAAATTTTAAGAATTACTTTTAACTTCCTTTGTTAATTAAACATTGTTTAAATGTTCTTAGATAGTATGGAAACTCTAAGTGGGATAGTTTTATCTGATGCTGACTTTACTTGAGCTGTGAATTTCACCTCTAATGGATATATTTTTAATTGGAGTTGGTATCTCAAGGAGACCAGGGTTGTGCTTTTATGGGACTTGGATACTAGAGATCCATGTATAATGTTCTGTTCTGTCAATTTCACCAGCCTTGTGCAGATTCTATGGGGCCCATCAGGCAGGACAAAGCTGGGTATGTGGCAAGGGGCTGCTGGAGGCGGGAAAGGTTAGGAACAAGGAAGAAGGCTGGGCCACCCTTCCCAAGAGTGGCCACATCTCACAACTTGAAAGGAATAGTTTGGCCCCTGGGCACAATATGGGGCATAAACCATAGTTGGAGCATTGAGAAACATGGGCAAGGACTCAGCCAGCCAGTCTGTCACCCATGTGTCACCTAGTTAGCACCCTGGCAGCAGAGGTAACTTCAAGGGCACGGTGGTGAAGGCAGACTATAGAGAGTCTAGCAGGCTGCTTACCCCTCAGATTACTGCTCCAGCTTAGCTGAATGTCTGACCCTTTGGAATGGGGAAGTGGGACTAAAGAGGCCAGTGCCTAAAAATCAAGAGAAATCTGATACCATGTCCCTTCGATGTTAGTGTTTCCTGTCACAATTGCTGATCTGGCTTCACTGTGCTGGAACAACTACTCTGTTCTTCCTGGTACATTCCCTCCACACCACAGGGTACTCTGTCAGGTCTAAATAGCTTGTTTTTAGACTAATTGAGACAAAGATGACAGGATTTTCCATTAAGTTATACTATTTGTTTTTTTTAAAAACTAATTTAAAATTTATCTCTAGGTATTAAATATCTATAAAGGCAGAGCACATTAGGATTAAGAAACAAGATGTTTCCTAATCCCTCTCCTACTGTATCCATAGGATCTTGTGCTTTTCTTTTACAATTTCAGATACCCCTTACTGTATGTGCATGGGTGTCAGCCACCCCTAGTTATTTTTTATTTTTATTTTGAGACAGGGTCTTACCAAGTACCTAAGTTACCCAGGCTGGGCCAGGACTTGTAATCCTCCTGCCTTAGCCTTCCAAAGTGCTGGGATGACTAGCACAAAGTAGTATTTTAATAGTATTTTTAGAATGTGTTCCTCCCCAATCTCTATGATACCTCAAATAACAACTATCCCACTGGCAAATCAGTTTGTGTAATGCCACGTGCTGTATTTCTTATAGTATCACAATGCATACTAGTAAATTAAAGTTCTTAAAGCCCTTCAGGAAATAAATTATACTTGGTTTAGCCAGTGGCATCCCAATTTTATGACAGCCTTTGAAATCTTAAAATCCAGCAGATTTGTTATTCCTCAGAGTACACTTGGAAAGTGATGTTTGTGCTGTAGCAACTCCTCAGTTTAGCAAGTTTTCTTTTTAAAAGAGGATTGCCATAATTTGAGTACAAATGTATATTTTCCTTTCTACAACATAAACTAGAAAGAAATACAACCAGATACTTGGCTCCTCGCTTCTTTTAGAGGACTCTGCTCTGTTATCTTTAACTGTCTTGATTTTCATTGTGTCATCTTACGCACTTACAACTTTATATATGTAGGCCTGCTGCCAGCTTATAACTACCAGCTCCATTAGGAAATAGGCAGGATGAAAATGGATGCATTTAGATGCGCTGCTCCTTTACTGCCAGCTATCATCAATGATTGTTCACTTCTCCTGGTTTTCTCCATGAATTGAACAGATACATGATCCACAAGGTGGATTGTAGAACCATGGCATTCCTATCACCTGAGACTCATTCTTGGTTCTACCCTAGAAATTCTGAGTGAATCAGAAATGCTGGGTGTGAGGCCCACTTTTAAAAGCCATCAGAAAGCCACATGTGGTGGTACACACACACACACACACACACACACACACACACACACACACACACACACAAGCGCGCGCGCAGGCCTCCAAGCGATTCTGACACCGGAAGTTTAGAGCACACACTTGAGTGACGGAAGTGGAACCCCAAGCCAGGCTGGGGGCAGAAGTTTCCAGTCTGCTCTCCTCAGCTGCTGCACTTCCTTTTACCCATTTGAAATCCATCTTCTTGCATTTTATTTGATTTAAAATAGAATGTGTCAGATTTTACACAGCGCTGCTCCTTGCTTTCTTCATGCTGAAGTTGCTCTGTCCTTCTCAACGGTGGCCGCCGCCTGCCAATTTGGGTTCTCATTTAAACTCCAGGGAAGGTCATTTCAGCTTCCTTCGGAAGCTGCCCTCTCCTCCTCCCTAGCAGCTTAGCAGGACAGCAACAGTTGATTTGGAGCTCAGGAGACGGAATCTCTGTGAGTTTTCAATCCAGAATGAGCGCTTCCTCTCTGAAAGGAAGAGCCTTGTCCCTTCTATCGCTGGCTAGCTGTGTTTCCAGATTGATTTGTAAGTTTATATGTGCAAGCCTCTTGTTATGCTCCTCTGCTTAGAAACAGGAAGTTGAAATGATGGGATGAACCCTTCTTTCATGGGGGTAGGGGTGAAATAAATGCAAACTCCACCTCTCATGGTCATCCCATTTAGGTGTGTGTGTAATACAGATTCCTTCTAAAGTATTTGGGCATACTAAATTTTAACTTTGAAAATATAAAATCCTATTCATATTCAGCACAACGTCTGACTTCTTGTCTGTTTCCAATTCCCTGTTTTCTGTAGTATATTTTAAATGGTTTATATTTTGAAATTCTCACAGTAAATTACAAAAGAAACTTTAAAACATGGGAAGATGAGTCTGTCAAGGTGAATCATCTGCTTCGACAAGTCTGTCATGATTATGGAGCAGTCCAAAAAGGTAAAATCCAGAGGAAGATAGCTCCAACTACCTAGAGGGCTCACTGCCCCTGGCTTCCACCCTCCCCCGAAGATGAAGTAAAAAGCTCTTTAAAGAATTGAGCATCCATGTGATGCATGCCTGTAATTCCAGCCACCTTGGAGGCTGTGGCAGGAGAATCACTAAACTACCTTAAACAAAGAGATTTTTTTTTTTTGGTACCCGGGATCGAACTGGGGTCATTGCACTTGGCAAAACCACTGAACTAAATCCCCAGCCCTAAACAAAGAAATTCTTAGGTAGTTTCACTTTTAGTGTCCCAGCTTCCAAATTTTTAACTGTACTCTAGTTTTTTATGATCCCTGAAGTATATCTTGGCTTAATTTAATATGTTTAACAATGGCTTGATCATATTTATGGCTATACATCTATTCAATTTCTTTTTTACTACCTTCTCCAATTTTCTTTTATTTATTTATTTTTCTTTTTTTGGTACCGGGAATCAAACTGAGGGTCTCCCAGTTGCCAGGCAGGTGCTGTGCTACTGAGCTACCTCCCCGGCCCAAATTTCTTTTAGAATTAGGTAACCTGTGCAGAGAAATAACATTTGCACATAGCGGACCTAAGGGCAGCATGTGAACACAGTAATTGTTAGCACTGAGATGCAAATTCAAATGCCTTTTCTTTTTTTCCCTTCATGGCACTGGGGATCAAACCCAGGGTCTTGTGCATACCAGGCAAAAGCTCCACCTCTGAGCTGCATCCCTAGCCCCTGATCTTAATCTTATCTTTGTAATAAAGGTAGCTCAGATTTTTGGCTCCCTTGGAAAACTGTTTCCTTTGGCAACATCTGCTCAGCCATCTGTTTCTCTTTCAGGTTAGTTTACTGCTGTCTGACACCATATAAAAATCATCGAGGGTATACATGTGAAATGAATGGTAAATGTAAGCTTATTGACTGACATATCATTCATGATGCAAAACATTAGAAACCAGCTAAATGTTTGCTAAGAGGAATTAGATAAATGTGGTATTCCAGACAGTGGTCTGTTGTACAGCCATTGGAAAGGCCAGCTTCTCTCTAGGACCTCATATGGGACAGGATCTCAAGTTGGAGGTTAAGAGGAAAAAGCATGGTGTGCAGCTCTACCTCCAAGCAGACTCTGGAGGGTTACACAGACCCAGAGAGTAACAGCTGTGGCGGAGGTGAGGCACCTTGTGCTTCTTCTTAAGAAGTGTACATTGTGTATGTGTTATTTACATTTTAAAATTACTTCAGTAGTCATCCTGATTAGAAAAGTATTGACACCTGACTCAGAAAACTGAAAAAAAAAAAACACAGAAGCTTTCAAATAGAAAGCTCATTTTTATTGATTAAAAATGCATGATTGAAATAAAAGTTTGATATTAGAGTGAACACTTGGGCTGTATTGTTGGGTTCTGGTTGTGAGGTAATTTTTCCTCTAATACTTTGCTTTAAGTAGATTTGTCCTGAGAAAGTACTCATAACTCAGATTTCATAAAAACTCTTTTTTTTATTGGTACCAGGGGTTGAACTCGGGACCTTGAGCTTGTGAGGCAGGTGGCGGAACCACTGAGCTAAATCCCCTGCCCCTATAGAAACTCTTTTTAAAGCAGTGTATTCCTCTAAGCTGTGACACTTAACTTTTTAAAATTTTGATTTTTTTATTACATTGGCTTCTTCTAAAGCAGAACATTATCAAAGTTGTTAATAATCTGAGTTCCTAAAGTTAGAGCATTTATAATTCTAACTGAACTTTTTACAGCAGATGAATATGTATTTTTTCCTCTTTTCATATTCTAAAAAGTATTTCAGGAAACTGAAATTCATATCATTAAAATTTTAGAAAAAGTATTATTTACTGACCAACCCATGACCACTACAAATAGTTCTGTTTATCGTCCCCTGGCATTCTAAATTCTTTCTCACATTTTCAAGCATTCTTAAATAACTTACATTTTATCAAATGCAAATTTTCTTTCTGAAGTGAGCTGTATGAACTCAAGTATAGGAAATAACTCTTGCAAAGAAATGCTTGATATTCAGGATTTGGAACATTTGATTGGTTAGGGAAACATTAAGGAACATCACAGACTGACTTGCCTTCACAGGAATGAACTTGAAATTATTACTTTTCCTTTGTAAGTGGAAAAAGAGCCTGTAATTGTCCTATATTTATGGCAACCATAAGTCCCAGACTTTCCAGTACAGTTCGCAGTTTCATATTCTCCATCTCCTTCATAGACCATGCATATCAATTCTTAGTTTGGAAAATTTCTTCTAATATTAGAAATGTAGTCTTTTGGCATTATTTTATTTTACATAGAAGTTAAAGAAATTTCTTGAGACCATAATGTTAAGTGAAATAAATCAGACACACAGCTTAAATATACCATGGGTTCTCTGATGTGAGAAACCTAAAATATAAGCAAAGAACAAAATAAAAGATAGATGATAGGGAGGACGGAGGCAGAGCTTTCTTGAAGGGGAAGGGTCAGAAGATGGAGGGGAAAGAGGGTCGAAAAGGAGATGAAAAGGGACTGAAGACGCGCTGTGTGTATGGACCAGCCCCACACAAGGAAGGTAAGCACTGCATACTACCATCATGCAGTAATTAAAAAGTGGGGAAAGGTTAAGAAACTCATTCACACAGTTTATTTTGGAAAAGGAAGATAATGTGTTGCAGGACATTTTAAAATGTATTTTTGTATACCAAAGGCGCTTGAGACAGAAGATTCTCACTGTGGGATTTTCATTCTATATTTTGTCACAAAGACACCAATGAACAAGCAACAGGAAGCAATAAAACCAGGTGCTCTCCGAGGGCGGTGGGGATGGGACATGCTTTCTTCCGTGCCTAGGGACCAAGCGTGTCCTCTGCAGTGGAGATGGAAGCTATGGGAAAGATTCATAAGTTGCAAGACTTTAAAAACAAGGACCACAGCAAGCGTGTGAATAGATGCTGGGTGGCACTGGCCCTCAGGGAGATACAGACAGGATCATAGGGATGCACCGCTGCACACCCACAAGGAGGGATGGCCTCAAAAGGGAAGTGGGCAGGCGTGGTGCCACAGGCCTAGCTGCTCAGGAGGCTGAGGCAGGAGGTCACAAGTTCAAGCCCAGCCTGGGCCACTTAGTGTGACCCTGTATCCAAATACAGTTTTAAAAGGCTGGAGATGTAGCTGGACACTCCCTGGGCTCAATTACCAGAACTGGGATGGAGAGGGGGGAGACAAGTCACTGTTGGCAAGGACGGGGAGAAATTGAAACCTTCATCCAGTGCTGTTGAGATGCACAGTGGTGCACCCACTTTGGAAAGCAGCCTGCGGTTCCACAAAAGGCTAAGCAGAGTTGCCACATGGCCAGAAACCGCTCTCCTGAATATATACCCAGAGAGATGAAAGCATATGTTGGCACAAAGACTTGTACTCAGATGTTCTTAGCAGGATTATCTATAGCAGCCAAGACATAGAGACAACTCCAATGTCGAATCAATTGATAAACAGGTAAGTAAATGTGGTGTATACGTGCTGTGTAACATTTAGGAGTATAGCAGACTGGCTACAGTGTGGATGAGCCCTGGAACATTATGGTACCGAAGAGACCAGTCACCAGGGACTGTGTGTTCTGTAATTCCGCTATGAGTGATGTCTAGAAGACGTAAACCTACAGTGACAGACAGGTTGATTGTTGCTCAGGCCCAGGGGAAGGGAGGGAAATGGGGAGTGACTGCTAAGGATTGGGTTTTCTTTCTGCACGGATGAAAATGTTCTGAAATTGATTGCACTGAAATTTGCACAACTCTAAAAATGCTAAAAAATATTTAAAATGGGTGGGTCATATATGAGTCGATTTAGTAAAAAAGCTGGGGGATGTTTGCACATTGGTTAAGTTCTCTCATACTTTCTGGAACAGTGGGCCTTGGCCAAGGGTGATTTTGCCACCCGGGGACATCTGGCAGTAGAAAAGACACTTCTGGCTGGCACAGCTGGGGAAGGGATGAGTAGAGGCCAGGGTCTCAGGGAGTATTTGGTGCTCGAGACAGTTCCCCAGCACAAAAGTCGCCTCCCATCCCTCGCCTGTGTTGCTCCAGGGTCACTGTTAACAGCCACTTATTTTTAAACGTGAAAGATCACAGATCATCCAATGGATAGATATGGTTGCTAAGGGCAAAACTGTTCAGTAAGACTGAATTTTAAAAACATCTGTTGTTTTATCTGGTTAAGCCTAAACTTAAGGCGATAATTTAGTTCATCAAAATAGTTAATTCCTCAATCATCCTGGGTGATATTTTTACTTTTTTATTATATCTTTCTTATTTACTAATAGCTTCTTAAAGATCAGATTTATGGAGTATAAGGTCTACTTGAGATTTTTTAAAAAACAAGAATAAAGAGACATACTGGACTTAATGGAGGGTTCAATCCCCAGTGAAGAAAAGGAGAGGAGAGGGGAAGGGAAAATCATTAAAGTATCAGTGGAAGCGTCATTGAAACCTTGTCCATTTCAAAAATTACCATCAGCTCATGACTAATCAAGCTCATGCGCTTGGCCTTCGTGTGCAGCTCTTCTCCACATGTGGGTATCTGCTAGAAATCTCCACAACTGGATATGGGGAAAGGAAGAAGCGACCACCATAGACTGCAGCATTTTGAATATACAGTTTCTAAGAGTCTGAATGCTCACTGCGTGTTGGGTGTGACCCAGCTCACCCTGTGAATGTGATATCACTTAATTCTCCTAAAGGCATCGCTTCCCACGCTGGCTGCTCTGTGGTCCTGAGGGTTCCTTCCGGTCCTGTCTGCCTCCCTCTGATCTTGAACCTCCTGCATCTCCTTATCATGCTAACCCCCTTGTTTGGGGTTATCCTCCTTTACCTTCCTGAGCACACTGTCGGAAAATGTCTGGTCTACTTTCAAAATCGAAAAAGATGCTTTCTCTGGGTATAGATTTCTATGTTGGAAATCTTTCTCTCTCACAGGTTTGGAGGAAGTGCTCTCTGCCTTACATTTGCTCTCGTTTGGATCTCTTGAAGCTTTTAGAATTTCTCTCTGATGCTCTGAAGGGTCACGGTGTGTCCTGCTGTAGGTCTTTCTTTTCTTTGTGCATTTTGCTCGATACTAAGTGGGCCCTTCTGCTATCACACTTCATTTCCTGGAGTTCAGGGGAAGTTTCTTAGAATACTCCTTTGACAATTTTCTTTTTTTTCCCTCTTCCTGGGATGCCTTTATATTTAGATGATGACTTTTAGATTTTATCCTGTAATTTCCTTGTTTGAGGTATCCTGCACTCCATTCTTTTGTATTTTAGCTCTACTTTCTGAGAAATTTGTTTAACACTATCTTTCAACTTTATCTTAAACATCTTATTTCAGTAATTTTTTAATTTCAAAGAGATTTCCTCTTCTCTCCTTGCTTTTTGTTTTTTGAGCCATCTGTTCTGTATGATAGGTGTCTTATCTTCTCTTATCTCTAAGAATATTGTCTAGTTTTTCTGAAGAATTTTTCCTGCAGTCTGACTTGATTCTTACTCATCTGACTACCTTCTTTATATATGTTGGTTTAGATTTGTTTTTCAGGTTATACGCGTTCCTTGAATATTTAGTATTTGTTAAGCACTTAGTGCTTATGTAGCTTTCCGTAATGTATAAGATTCCAATATTTACTGGAAGACTTTTGTTCTTGTGTAGCTACTAAGTAGTGCACCTCACCTTGAGGTAGTCGAGGGAATTAGTCAGTTTATTTGAAGATTTCCAGGCTTCAGTTAAGTCTTTTCCTCTGGCTGCTTACTTTGTCCAGAGAGGAAGGTTCTTCCCTAGGAAGCACAAGCTTTTCTGTCCAGTATCCTAGGGGCGAAGTGGAGCGGAGAGGTCGAGGGCTGGTGGTTGAGTACCAGTACTGCGGAGTCTCGGTCTCCCTCACTGTTCTCTTTGCACAGCCCCTTGTTTTGTTTCTTCCACAATTCAGGTGATGCCATGTGCTCTTTCGGATCTGCTTTTGTTCATTATATTTTATGTCTTCAGGCTCCTCCCTGTTAGTGTGTCAGTTCATTTTCTTTTACACTGAGTAATTCTACTAAATAAATTTATCATAGTTGGATCTGCTAATGGACATTTGGGCGTGTCCAGTTGAGGCTAATGCAAGTACAATTCTATGAACATTCTCAAACAAATATTTTAAAGATACTTGTTTACATTTCTCGTGGGAAAATAGCAGAGTAGGATTTCTTGGTTATAGAGTAGTATTTGTTTAACTTTGTAAGAGCAGCACATTGTCACCAGTATTCACTGTTGTTGAACTTTTACGAATCACATCAGCTCTTGCAGAGGGTTTAAAGTTGCACCTCGCCAGGATGTCATCTGCATCCCCTGATGACTAGTTGTGGTGAGCACCTTCCATGTGCTATTGGCCGTTCAGTTATCTTCTTGTTGGAGATACCTGTTCAGCCTTATGCCCATTGTAATTGGATAGTCTATTGTTCACTTATAGGAATTCCTTATGAACTGACCCCTATTACTATGCAATGTCCCTCTTTATTTGTAGCAATACGCTTTATCATGAACTTCGCTCTGATATGGTAGCCACTCCAGGTTTCTTACATTTACTGTATGCCTGGTATCTCTTTTTCCATACCTTTATTTTTAATTTATCTATGGACCTATTTAAAGTGTATCTTTTGAGCCTAGAGGCAAAAAGCACCTCACACTGGGATCGTGCTCTCTGAATGCTGCTCCTCCATTGAGTGTATCAGGCTCATGGGGGACAGGATTACCTCTGGGGCTGAGAGACGAATGCAGAAGCCAGCCTGGTACACCACGCATGCAGATGTGAGGAAATGGTGAAGAAAATGATGGGACAAAAAGCACATTAGGACTCACTTGACGTGACTCCCAGCAGCCAGATCTTTGACAACTTGAGTAACAAAGTGAGAGGCAGTAATGGCTTATATGTCAGAGGGTAAAGTAGTATTCCTGAGTCCATGCTGCTATAACTAATTCAATGCATAAATGGGAGGAAGAGGAAAGTTCTTTTTTTCAGCCAAATTCTAATCAATTCATGTAGAAGGAGTGATGGCAATGCCAGAAATAGAAAATTACCATTTGGCAGATGTGACATCAGTAATTACTGCAAGCAAGCCCATTGCCTGCGGTTAACATTGGGGACGGAGAATGATGAGAAGCAGGTTATCAGTGTTTGTTCCATGATACTGCTAATTCTGGAGGAAAAGATACTGACCTTAAAGGAGGCAGTCTAGCAGCCACCAGATGATCAGTTAATATCCCCACTAACAGGACCAGCTGGCCTCCTGTGCCTTCTGCTATGATCCTGTGAAGAACACAAGCATTACTTTTATGATATTGTTGCAAAAAATGTACATCTAAATGTAACCATAAGGAAATACTAGGCAAACTCAAAGTGGGGTGTCTCTTATACCTACCTAGTACTAGTCTTATAAAATGTCAAGCTATGAAAGATTTAAAAAGATTGAGATAGTCGGGCATGGTGGCATATGCCTATAATCCCAGCACTCAGGAGGCTGAGGCAGGAGGATATCCACAATTTCGAGGTTGGCCTGGGCTACATAGTTCAAGGCCAGCCTGGAGTGGGACCCTGTCTCAAGAAAACAAAACAAAACAAAAGACAAACACACAACAACAAAAAAAGACAGATATTTTCCAGAGTAAAAGGAACTAAGGAGACAGGACAACTAAGTGCAATGTGTGAGTTTGAATTGGGCCCTGGACTAAAATTAGTGGGACAATTGGTGACATTTGAGTCTGACCTGTGGATGAGTTAGTGGTATTCCTGATTCTGATCATTGTATTACAGCTAACATTTGGGAAGCTGGGTGAAAAGTATAAGTGAGTTCTTAGCACTATTTTTGTAACTTTTTGTGAATCTGAAATTATTTCAAAATAAAAAAGGATTAATCAAAATATGTTAAAATAATAATAGTGGTGGGTATCTTTTGTAGATACTGCACGGTGAGGTCTTTCATTCTTTCCAGTCTGACGATCTGTCTTTAACTGGAGTATATGGTTTGTCATCCTTAGTTCTCAAAATGTGCTATTTATTTCCATTTGTCCCATCTGTTTTTTCTTTCCTTCTTCCTGCTTCATTTTGGGTCAATCAAGTATTTGTAATATTGCATTTTAATTCTTCTCTTTGCTTTTTAGCTCTGTGATTAATTAATGGTGACCTCATCTAAATCACACCACTTCATATAAAATATGTACAAAAGTGCAGGTCCGTTTATGCCTTGTGTCTTGTGTGATGTTGTATCACCCTGAGAGCTGTTAGACTCGTGTAGGGTGTGTTGTCTGTAAACAGCAGTGTGTCTGTCCTCTGAGAGGTGGAGGGCGGTTCTCTGTTTTTAAGTACACACTTGCTCACCATTTTCAGGCCCTCACTCCTCCTGTGGTCTGACTTCCTGTAGCGTCCTTGCCCTGCTAGTCTGCCAGGGAGCATTTTCAGCCTCATTCCCAGCGGCCTCCTCGTTTTCCTTTCGTTTTGAAGGGCGTCTCTCACTGGGTACCGAGTGCGATACGCTTTTCTCTTTTGGCACTAACAGATGTTGCTCCGACTTTTAGCGCCCTCATATTTGATGAGTTTCCAGCTACCATGTAACTTGTTCCCTGTGTGGAATGTGTTGTTTTTAATCTGTTGTTTCCGAGATTTTGTTCACCTTCCAGCATCCAACAATGTTGTACTTATTTATGTATTCTTTATATTTATGCTGCCTTGGCTCACTGAGCTTATTGAATATCGAGGTTTCTGTTTTTCCAAATGTAGAAACATTTTACCTGCCTCTTCTCCTTAAATATTTTTTTGCCTCTTCCCCTTAAATATTTTTCTACACTGCCACTCTCTTTCTGGGTTTCCAGTTACACATTTGTTATACTGCTTGGAAATTTCTCACAAATCCTCTTTATTTTTCCTTTTGGATAAATTCAGTTAACCTATCTATGAGTTCATAAAATTTTTCCCCAGACACCTTCAGTCACATGTTAAGCCTATCCACTGACTTTTACTTCATGTACTGTATTTTTCAGTCTAAAATATACATTTGGTTCATTTTTATGGCTTTTGTCTGAGATTTCTCATTTGTTCATTCGTGAAGACTTTATTTTCTCTTTGTGTCTTTGAATATCCTTATAGTAGCTGCTTTAATTTCCCTGTCTGCTTATTCCAAGATCTTGCATTCGAACTTGTGGTTGGTTTCAGTTAATTACTTTTTCTCTTGATACTGCTTATACTTTTCTATTTCTTTGTGAGCTTATTGATTTCTTTTTATTGTGCACTCGATAGTGTATCTCATATGTAATGAAAACAGTGGATTTGATTATTTTTCCCTGAGAAGCCCTGATTTGTGTTCTCGTGAATGAACTGGGCTGCACTCCGATGCTGTCTCCCCTAAGTAACATAGGCCCTCCCGGGGAAGAGGCCTCTCTTGGGGACCTGGTCTCTCCTGTGGTCTGTCCTGGGGACGTGGTCCCTCCTGGGGACTGCACCAGGTGCTGTCCCCAGCCCTCAGCCTTGCAGCTCTTGCCTTTCCTGTGCAGCTCAGGGATAGACTAGGGGTTTGTAGAGGTGGACAGAGGCCGAGGGCGCTGGAGGTGTCTGTCTTTCTGGGGTCCACTCTCATTTTCCAGGTTTGCTGTTAACCCCACTTTTGATCTGGCTCCTGGAACCAGCAACACTGCGATTTCTGCTCACATCTCAGGCTTTGTGGCACGCCGACTGTGGAACATGAGCTCACTACGGTGGTCCCTTCTTTCCAGGCTGCCTTCCCTCCAATTTCTGCTTGGTTTTCTGTTGTGCTTTGCTCTCAAATCGTTATTTTTATTTTTTGTCTGAGTTACTACTATTTGCACAAGGGTTAATTGCATACATGCTACTCTGCCATTACCAGACGTCATAACTCTACTTTTCATTTTCTATTTTCCACTGATGACGCATAGTATTCAATAGAAAAACCTACATTTCTGTGAGTAATGGCAATATCTCATCAAAGTCTTCTGAAGGAATTAAGCACAGTACTAATCACTAATCTTATTTTTTCTTCTTTTACAGACAAGAGATGATTTCCTAGGTCAAGTGGATGTTCCTCTTTATCCACTACCGGTTGGTATAGTTGTGCACGATTTCGTTTTCTTGTATTTATTCTTTTTAAAATGTAATAAATAGGGCTGGGGATTTAGCTCAGTGCTTCTGCCGCCTGTCTCGAAAGTGCAAGGTCCTGAGTTTGATCCCCAGTGCCAAAAATAAAAATAAATAAATAAATAAATAAAATGTAATAAAGACTTACATGTATGGTTAACATAAAGATTTATAGGGGCTGGGGATTTAGCTCAGTGGTTCCGGCACCTGCTTTGCAAGTGCAAGGTCCCGAGTTCAATCTCCGGTAAAAAAAAAAAAAAAAAAAAGACTTACAAAGTTCATACTGCTTTTTTTCTTCAGTACATTTTCTGAAAATCCATTTCAGTTTTCCATGTCAGTCTTCTCTGTGGCACCTCCTTACCTGCAGCCTCATGAGGCGCAGACAGCCGAGGACTGTACCGCCCAGGCCAGGTGTGGAGCAATGGAGGACAGCAGTCAGACTGGGGAGCACTTCTGAATGACACATCTCTAGATCAAGGGTTTGGCATGGGATTTGACAGACAAAAGCAGAAAGTAAATAGTACAAACTGAACTTGGAAGATGAAGGTGGCGTCATAAGTAGGAAAAGACAGTTCTTTGAAATACAAGAAATTTATTTTTGCACATAGCAAATATCAATAGAAATGTAGTACTGAGAAAAAAGGGAAGAAAAGAAGAGGAAGGAAGGGAGCGAGGGAGAGAGGGGGGGATGAGGGGTAGAAACTGACAGCCCTGGCACGGTTGGGCCAGAGGAGAGAAGACAGGCAGGGGAGGATGGGAAAAAGCCAGGTGGGTGAAAGCATGAGACCCTGGAATGCGCTTACGACAGAGGGGAGCCGACAGCAGCACGGAGTGCAGGTAAGGAAGTAGACAGAGGCCTGCTGCACTCTCCAGAGAGAAAGGCCTCCTTCTTTGGCTGGTCCCTGGGGTGCAGGGACCACAAGTCATGGGCAGCCCACTCAGCCAGGCCCTTGCCAGGCTGCTGAGGGCACGGGTGCCCTCTTGCCTGAGGGTAGCACCTTCCCGCTGTCACCTCCTGTGCTGTCCCCTGTCCCCATGCTGTCCCTGTCCCTCAGCCTGCTGGCCGCTGCAGTGCTGCTACCTGCTCAGCTCAGCTCAGTCCAGAGGGCAAAATCACCAGGGTGGCCATTTGGTAACTAAAATCACTCTGTCTTCTAACTCCAGTTATGCTTAGATCACGGCTTGTGAACGTTCTTTAAGAAGTACATGATGTTTGTGTTAAAGTTGTCTCTTGAAAACCCACTGTTTTATTCTAGACAGAGAACCCAGGAATGGAGAGACCATATACATTTAAGGATTTTGTTCTTCACCCAAGAAGGTCAGTAGCGCATTCAGGGTTTTATCTCTGGCTAAACCTTACTGTAGCCCCTTTGGAAATACAGGGTTTAAACCCTTATAAATAAGCTACTAGTGAAATAGTATTATTTTTAAGCTTTATTGTTATTTCTGATTTTAAAATACCATTTGCACATTCTGAAGATACAGAAACAGATCCTGCCCTTTGGGAAAGATTTGTTCCAACATCAGACCAGAAAGCTGAAACTCACTGTGATATGTATTTTGTATCTGAAGCTATATACAATTTTGTCATACTATGCTTTAAAAATTCACAAACATCATTTAAAACAAAGATCCAACTTGACATGCTCAAAGCCAATTTCAGGGAAATCTAACTGCATTTTGCATTCTTTAATTTTTAAACATTATTTTAGAAGCATTTAGAGAAAATCACACAAATGGAGGCTGGAATTTAAAACCCAAATAGCAAATTTATCATTCCATTTTCCTAAACTGAATTACCTGATTTTTGTCAAAATTTTAAAACTTTTAATCTTCTGTACCACACAGTCAAGTAAAATCTAATCAAAATGTGTGTGGATTTATTGTCACAGAGCTCAGAGTCAACAGAAAAAGGACAATAGTATTTGTCTTGTTTTTTAAACTAGAAAATGCCTTTGAAAAATGGAACTTAGCAAAATTTTTCACTTAAAATGACTTCTTTAACTTATTCTTCATAATATAAATATAAAACAAAATGAAAGACAGTGTTGTGACTGTTCGTGTCCACTCTGCCTCAGAGACATCATGTATTTAATTCAGCAGGAGTCTAGGAGCCCAGTCTCGTCTTCATTCAATTCCAGACTGATTGTGAATCTGCACACCAACAACCACTGGCCAAATGTTCTTCTCTTTTTGAGTGTGCTAGTAGCCTGCTTTTCAATTATGAGATGTTTTTTACTATCTTTCTTTTACAAATAACACTTTATGTCTTCTATATCTGCACTGGGTATGGTCTCAAGTGCAGAAAGAACTTTATTTAGTTAGGAAATGTACTATATTCCCATATTTGAGGCCCACTAAGTCAACCATGGGCTTATATTCTGCTTGGGAAGATGGGAAATGCAATCATGGAGACATTTTCTGCAGAACGTTACCTGAGCCTTCCTTACCCATCCTTTGCAGCAGCGGTCAGCATGCCTCCCTCATCTGAGGAAGCCACATCTCTGGCCTTGGAAACAAGAGCCAAGGGTTTTCCTGACTACTCAGGACAGGGAACACTAAATTTGCCAAAACCATGAGAACTATACAGAGAACAAATAAAATGATGTGTGGAGGGGTAACTGCTCAAAGATGAAATAAAAGATCAAAACGCTGTTGCCTAGAAAGGCAAAGAATAGTTGGTTACATAACTGCCATCTATAAAATCTTAATAAAAGATCAAAACACTGTTGCCTAGAAAGGCAAAGAATAGTTGGTTACATAACTGCCATCTATAAACTCTTTTTTTTTTTTGGTACCGGGTATCAAACTCGGGACCTTGCACTTGCAAGGCAGGTGCCAGAACCACTGAGCTAAATCCCCAGCCCTGCTCTCTATAAAATCACCAAAATTAAAATATAAACTATATAGAAAGCTAGGAACAATAAGTATTTCTTAAGTAATCCTTAGGATGCTTGAATTGGTGGAGGCAATAGAAAAGATAGAATTAAGCTTTAGAAGCTTATGAAAGGCAATTTTTAAAAAAGATTAAAAACATGACCGCAATGGACAGGAGCCTTTAGCTGGGTGACCCATTATGGAAAAGAAGAAACACAGTGTGAAGACCCATGAAGAGACCCACAAACCGCAGGGTCTTTTCTGTCTCCTGCACTCAGTGGCAGTCATGCCCCGTGCAGTCTCAGAGGGTGCCTTCCCTGTCCCAGAAGGTCTGGGTGGCGCCCGACATGTGTAAGAGAAGGCTGCCATTCAGGCTTCGCACACCCCTGTTGTCTGGACTGTCCCTACCCCAGCGCCCCGGAGGGGCCCTGCCCCAGCCACGCATGCCTCCTGCCGATCCCCGAACTGACCCAGCTCCCTGTCACTCTTCCTTTCCCTCCACTGCCAGAGATCAGAATCCTCCCGGCCTCCCAGTCCCAGGCCAGATACCAGCTCTCCCTTGAAGCACTCTCTACTCCTTTACTTGAACTTCCTTAGCCTCTGTTTGTTTTGTTTTGTTTTTTGAGACAGGGTCTCGCTGTGTAGTCCAGGCTGGCTTTGAACTCACTATGCAGCCCAAGTTGTCCTCAAACTCAAGGTGCTACAGGTGTGCGCCACCATGCCCAGCTCAGCCTCTTCTTTATACCACAATTATTCACTACATGTGTTTCCTTTTCCTCCGCCACCTCCTCCTTTTCCTGAATGTCTTCTACACTGGAACTTATTTTTCAATCTCTTCTAGGAAATCCCTAGTAGCCAGTAAGTGTTCAGTAAACTTAGTAAATAATACCTCCTGCCTAGTGTTAACATTTTGTGAATAATTCTTTTCTTTTCTGCAGTCACAAATCAAGAGTGAAAGGTTATCTGAGATTAAAAATGACTTATTTACCTAAAACCAGTGGCTCAGAAGATGATAATGCAGAACAGGCTGAGGAATTAGAGGTGAGATTTTATAAATATTTGGTTAAACTGAAAAGAAAATATCTAACTTTGTTTTACTATATTTCAAAGAAAAATAACTTTATTCAATGAAGTTGATGTGTGCCCCAAAATCATTTACTCAGACATTTTATTTCCCCAAGCATCCATTAGCAGTTCCTTTTCCTCTGCAGGTCTCTTTACAATGAAGGCCCCTCCACGGCCTCCTTACAGTTTAGGAAATAGAGAATACAATATTTATAAATGAAAGTGTGTGTCATGGTCAAATTGTTAGGTGTTTCAAGTCTCTAAGAGTTTTCTAAAACCATGTCATGTTCTCTCTTAAAACAAGAACACAATTTAGATTTATAAGTTAAGTGTATGGGCCCTTTGGGAGTCTCTACATAAGGCCTTTCATAACTCATGGTTTCTGTTACTTCTCCTACTGTGGGAAGCCTCAGTGAAGAGGAGGAAAAGAGAGGGGACATCTGTGTGAGTAATAAAAAGCCACATTTATCTGACACCTTAGGGCCACAAGACAGAGGAAAGTCCACGCCAAGTTCAGGGTAGCACTCGAGTGGGTGGAGAGGCGGCTGCACCTCTGTCACGGCCGGAGGGGCCTGGGAGCAGAGCCCTAGGCGAGGTCCAGTGGCCTCTGTGGTGGGGCTCCTCCTCCTCGGAGGGCCGCAGGCTGCGCCCAGTGACCACCTCTGGGGCGGCTTCTTCCCCAGAGATTCCTGACCTGAGATGGGGACAGGCCCTGCCCCTTGAGGTCCCTCAAAGGTAGGCTGGTCACAGCTGGCCACATCTGTCCAGCATTTGGCACCCTTTTGCTTCAAAGGTTCCTTCCTGTGCTTCCCCAACAGTCTTGCCCCTAACTGGGTGCCCGCTTTGGTCTCTGTACGAACTGGAGCCAAGGGATGTCTCCGAGGGCTGGATGCCCTCGTGTGGCCATGCCCCGAGAGGAGGCCCAGAACGGGGAGCAGATTTGCAGCATGACTCTCGGGGATTTTAAAAAATGCATTAGTGAGATTTCACTTTGAGGAGTAATGTATAATAATAGAAAGAACAAATTTTGTTTCTTCAAATCATAGAGTATAGATAAAACCCCT
Source organism: Heterocephalus glaber (assembly GCF_000247695.1). The sequence goes on from NW_004624731.1 coordinate 5,923,979, forward strand.
ACTTTGGTGAGCAAAGAAGAGATCCTCTCAAGTCTGTATTCACTTATTTGATTTTTTTTTGGTACTGGGGATCGAACTCGGATCCTTGTGCTTGCGAGGCAGGCAGTGCAACCACTGAGCTAAATCCCCGCCTTTTTTTTTTTTTTTTTTGAGACAGGGTCTTGCTATATTGCCCAGGCTGCGCTCGGGCTTCCAGGCGTATACCACTGTACCCGACTTTATTACCTTTCTTCCTATTAGTTTTTCTCTGGTTTTTCATATAGTCATTACTTTTAAAATTTTAAGGTATTTATTGGGTAGAAGCTTGGTGCACAGGATATCTTGCATAATGGAATTATGTTTGAAATGAAAAATGTCTACTGTAAAGAAAAAATATTGCAGCTGGGCATGGTGGTACACACCTTGGGAGACTGAGGCAGGAGGATTGCTGTGAGTTCGAGGCCAGCCTGAACTACATAGTGAGACCACCTCAAAAACTACACACACACACACACACACATACACACACACACACACACACACACACACACAGAAAATATTCTAATAACTTTTAAAAATGAACAGCATCTCATTGCTTAGTAGCTTGCTCTGGGCTTTGCCCTCATGCACAGATCGTAGGTCCTGGTCCCGCTCACAGCTCAGGCCTGTGGGCAGCAGTCTCCTCACCCTGCAGCCTGGAGTCCCACTGTTCAGATCCCCTCAGATGCACCTGTGATTTCAGGAGTGTGAGTGGGAGGAGTTTATTTATGAGAGGCCCTAGCAATTCAAACACATGAGCCTGTGCTCAGTTATCTTCTGGGTAGCTGACATCTAGTTTGTAACCAAATATATCAAAGTCTATCTGAAGAAAATAGTTGTAATTTTGAAAAGAGGCTCACTTGTAGGCAGTCTGTGTTCCCTAGTAAATTGTGGCTGAGATAGGTAACTATGAGACATGGGATTTTGCACCTGATGCCACTTTAGGGTCCACTGTTTGTATTCTCTGAGGTCAGTGACTGATGTGTGCAGAGCTCCAAGCCTTCCGCCCGACTCCAGCAGCTGCGTGTTAGTGCTCTAAGTTCACTGTTTCTTAGAAACTTGCTTTATGAAAAATAGTAGATGATAACTGTTCAACAAGAATTCTACTTAAACAATGAAAACCTACTTTCTAAATGATATTTGAGTGTACAACTGTACCTCCTCAAATTTTAAACAGGCTTTTTAAAAAGGTTCTAATCAATTAAAAAAATTTTTTTCTTGGATATACTTGGATAGCAAAAAGCAGATCTTTAAGAGAGAAAGCTTAAATTTTCTTTTGTTTGTTTTGTTTTTTGTGGTACTGGGGATTGACATAGGGTCTTCTCATAGAGCTACCTTCTAGGCCTTTTTTGTTTTTTTGGTTTTTGAGACAAAGTCTCAGTAAGTGACTTAAGTTGCTTGGGCTAGGTTTCATAGTCAAACTTACAGAGATATTCTTTTTGATGCCTTTCAGGTTTGAGGTCATATTCAACAGCTTCTTATTCTTGGAATATATTTTTTAAATTTTCCAAAATTTGTTCTAATACTTTTTGGGTTTATTCTCCAACATCTAAATATTATTTAGTCTAGCTGGGTGTGATGGTGCATGCCTATAACCCCAGACTCTGGGAGGCTGAGGCAGAAGGGTCAAATGAAAAAATAAAAGCTCTGGGGATGTAGCTCAGTGCAAAAGCCCTGGGTTCAACCCCCAGTGCCACAAAAAATTAAGTAAAATAAAATAAATATTACTCAACCTGAGTCAGGGGTGGTATGGTGTGTGGCCAGGAAGACTGCTTGAACCCTGGAATTTGAGGTCAGCCTGGGCAGCATAGCAAGACCCTGTCTCAAAAAGTACAATTATTACTCCATCTGAAACTTGCCCTGGTAAAAGGAATGAGGTAGGGGGCCAATTTAAAAAAATTAATAGGTGGCCATTTTCTAAGCAATTTGCTGCCTTCCCGCAGATTTGAAATTTATCATCTGCTGAATCCCTGTACATGTGAGTCTTTCCAGTCCATTCTTTTGAGCCATCTGTTTTTGCATGCAACATGGCCCCACATGGCTCACTCTTGTAATTTTTGTTTTGTTTTTGTAGTGCTGGGAATTGAGCCCAGGACCTTTGCACTGAGGTCCCCAGCCCTTTCTATTTTTTTTATTTTGAGATTGGGTCTCACTAAGTCACTAGTTGCCAAGGCTGAGTTTGAACGTGGGATCCTCCTGCCTCAGCCTCCCAGAGTGCTGGGATTACAAATGTGTGCACCACAGTCCGTTTTAACAATTACAGTTTATAATGTTTACTCTGTTGGGTTCCTGTCCACTCATTGCTCTTCTTTTTTTAGAATAAGCCTAGTTATTATTCCTAGTTTGCATTTCTATTTGAATTTGGCCATTGGCTCGTGCTATTATTTTAAAACATCCGTGATGTAGTTTTATCATAATCTTGGCAAATTTATAGATCAACTTGGGAAGAATTGACATCTTCGTGAGGCTGGGTCTTCCTAGCCTGTTTTCATTCATTCTTTTAGGAGCATCTTAAAATTTTCTTTACTAATTTATTTCAATTTGCAACACTTTCATAACGTACAGGTATTTAATAAAATACTTTGCCTGGTACCTCTTCTGTTGTAAGATTTCTCATATAAAATCATGTCATTAGCTCTTACTGCCCTTTTGGTTCCTCACTTTACCCTAGCCAAGGCTTGATGTGTATTTCGTTTCTTGCTAGACTCAGAGAAACCAAATTCCCGGGGTATCTGTTTCTCGGTCTTTCTTTGCCTGCTTTATGACCTGAGCAAAGTGGGCCAAAATGGTCAGGTCATAAAGCCAGGAAGGCGGGGGGTGGGGGTGGGGGGGTGCGTCGGGCAGGAGCCAGAGGCTTCCGGTTGCTGCAGTGCTCTGCGGCTCGGCGTCTCAGTTCCCTTCGCTCTCATCTCACGAGCTGCCCGGCCTTGACCGTCTCTGCCATGTGTGGAGCTGATTTCCACCAGAAGCAGTGCCCCGTGATGAAGCAGCGACAGACCGGCAGCTCGCGATGACCCCAGCTTCGCACTGTTTGTTTATTTACGGGGACTTTTGGTCCCTTTTTTCGTGTTAGATATGATTTTAAACTTTTGGGGAAAATTTTGAAACATTTTCAAACAGTCCAAATGGTTATCATTTTGTGAAGAAAAGCTCACTGTCATGGAATATTCGTGTTTAGGACCTCGGAGTCGACGGTGTGCCGACTGTTGATGTGCATTTTCTGGAACGAAGGTGCCGCCTCTCTGCACTCTCTTCAGCACATGGCTTATAATTCTTCCCGGTTCCCTCATCTGTGTTTCAGCCTGGCTGGGTTGTTTTGGACCAACTGGACGCTGCCTCCCTCTTGCAGCAGCAGCAGGAACCGTCTGCCCTCCCTCCGGGGTGGGAGGAGAGGCAGGACATCCTCGGGAGGACCTACTACGTGAACCACGGATCCCGGAGGACACAGTGGAAAAGACCCAGCCCCCAGTACGTGCTACGGCTCTCACGTGTGTTTTAGACACTTGTTGGCCATGAGTTTCATTTTGAGTTCAGATCTCAGACAGACCCAGACTGGTGTAGGGACCCATTAAACTGTAAAGACTAGGGTGTGTGTGTGTGCTGGGGACCGAACCCAAGGTCTTCCCGCTGAGCTACACCCTCAGCCCTTATTTATTTTTCATTTTGATACAGGGCCTTACTAAATTGCTAACTTCCCCAGGCTGGACGTGAACTTGCCAGCCCCCTGCCTCAGCCTCCTGGAGTGCTGCGATGATAGATCTGTGACACCGTGCCAGCAGAAAACCAGGATTTTATAGCCCAGGCCTTGAAAAATGCTATCTCAGCCATATTTTTTTAACCTGACTTGATAGTATTCAGAATCATTTGATTTAATTGACTCAATTTTAATTAATTATTAATTATAAAGCTTAAAATGCTGCATTTTGTCTTTTGAAATTGGCTTAAAAGATCTTGGAAATTTTATAGTTTTTTTTGTTTGTTTTTGGTACTGAGAATCAAACTCAGGTCCTTGCGCTTGTGCAGCAGGCAGCAAAACCACTGAGCTAAATCCCCGGGCCAATTTTATAGTTTTTTATTAAAATATAATAACATGCTATTTCTGCAGTGCCCTATTTTTTTTTTCCAGTACCAGGGATCGAACTCGGGACCTTGCCCTTGCCAGGCTGGTGCAGTGCCACTGAGCTACGTCCCCAGCCCTAGCAGCGCTGTATTTCTAGAATATGAAATACTTGTAAAATAGAAAGGGCCTAGTAATAAAGGCCTCGTGTCTGCACCCGTTTGCAGTCTGGCCTCTGTACACACACCTTCCCTGTGCACAGATCAGACAGAATGGCCTCTGCTGTGCTCTGCTCGTGTCTCTTCGGTGATGTTTTGATTACCATCAGACTGGACGTGCATGTCCCAGATCTCTTTTTATCTTTGTTGTCAACCCTCCACCCCTTCCCCTCTCATGCAGCCTGAGATGGCTGTCTTTAGTCTCTGACTGTTGGATGCATTCTTACAGTTTTCTGAATTTGTCTGTTAACCTCCTAATTTTTGGTTCTGATATTTTGTATCTGATATATCCCAAGAATTTTCAAAGGTATTTCCTGTTCACAAAGCCTTCCAGAGTAAATCAGGGATCTAAGTCTTTCGTGGCAAAGAGGCGTTGATATCTGTATAGTGACTGACTGCAGAAGCAGAGACACTAAAATTCTGCAAAACCACCTGATTGCATCCTCCTTGTTATGGCCAGCTGGCCTGACCAGAACCCTGTTTCTTTTACTATGGCTGATGTCATTTCAGGTAGCAGAACTCAAATATTTAAGCAGAAAAAGCAATCTGAAACATCTGTCAGACTTGTGTTTTAACCAGCCACAGCGCCGTAAGAATCGATCTTCTCGAGTCTGGGGTAGGGGGACGGGCAGCAATACAAGGCACAATTTGGTAGAAAAGTAAGTTTTGATGGTTGTGGTTAATAACATGTACTGAACACTTGAAAAAGCTAGAAGATTCGAATGCTCTCACCACAAAGAAATTATAAATGCATGAGGTAAAGAATATGCTGTGCACTCTGATTTGATTATTAAACAATGTAAATATGTATCAAAACACCACCTAGTGTTTTGTACAATTATCATGGGTCAAGTTTTAAATATAATAATTACATATTGCTGCATAGCTATACCTTGTCTCAAAAATAAAAGAACTGGTTTTATGACTGTCCTGAGCTTAAATGATATTAAATAAGTTGATACTTTTGATATTAGATATTGGAACAGAACTCTTGATCTGAGAATCTGGTTATATTAAATGAAAATAACTGCGTAATACAGTGTAACTTAGAAATAACTGTGGTTTGTACGTTGTACCTTTCCTAAATTCAGGTGAGCCTTTGGTATTATCCTTTCCCACCACAGGCCCATACTTATTTACAAAATCAGGTACTGTTTAGCCCCGATCAGTTTCGCTTTTAGATCCAGAGCCCTTGCCCTGTCTTCCATTCTGTTCCCTATGCCAATGTGGGGAACTCTGCTCCTTTTTAAGACCGATGATAGCAAATACGTTGCCTGATTCATGGAGATGTGTGTGTGGCTTAAGAGCTACTGTAGATTTTACTCTTGTAGTAACATTGTAAAGTAATAATACGGTGACATTCTTAATATTTATGAGCACCTGTATGTGTCAGACATTATCCAAGGTACCGTGATGAACTAAATGTCAGGTGTGTTACACATTTTCACAGAACTTTACTCCCGAAGGTGCTCTGATGATGCCAGCATGCCCACAGTTTCTTGTGTGCTTCTTGAAATAGCCTTTGGCCAGCAACAGTTCTGATGTAATGTGCGTATTTGTTAATGGTTGCCTGTCATTCTGCCCCGAGAAGTGAGTGGTGCTTTGTGTGCTCCCAATGCAGGGACAACCTCACAGATGCCGACAGCAGTGACATTCAGCTCCAGGCACAGCGGGCCTTTACCACCAGGCGGCAGATATCTGAGGAGGTGGAAAGCAGTGGCATCAGGGAGTCCTCCGAGAGCTGGGAGATCATAAGAGAGGCAGAAGCCACAGTGTCCAACAGTCAGGCCTTCCCGCCACCTCCCCGCTCAGGCGCCTTGGACGTTCGGCCTCACCTTGCAGAAGAATTGAATCCCAGGCTCACTGTTCACAGAAATTCAGCCACCAGCCAGCCAGCATCCAGCTCAGTAAGAGGCCCTTGATTATGTTTTGCTTCAGGATTTTATATTACAAATATTATTCTGCTCAACAACTAACTTTTATGTAAAATTTTGTCTTCACTCGGAGGCTTTATAGAGATCATTCTTCAAACGTCCTGGGTAGTGACCTAGAGCAGGGAGTCCCAGTGGTCACTGGCATCAAGCGCCCCCAGCCCGAAGCCCGTGGGAGGCAGGAGCACACAGTCTTGGTAGTACATTAGAAACACGCACAGGGCCTGGGCACACGAGGGCTTTGGAGGAGGGCTTGGGACACAGGACAGTGTGGGCCTGGCGTGTTGACCAGGGGCAGTGGGCTCTGTAATTGTGGACTCCAGATCTTACTGGAGCAAGGCCGAGGCAAAGGTTAGCAGGGAGGAGCACCACGCACTGCCAGGGTAGGGAGGTATGTGGTTTTTGTAGTATGCACATTTGTCTGTGTTCAGACAAGATTATGGAGTTACCTTTTTTTCCTTCTACTACTGGGGATCAAACCCAGGGCCTTTGCACTGAGCCACACCCCCAGCCCTTTTTATTATTGTATTTTGAGACAGGGTCTCCCTAAGTTGCTGAAGTGGCCAGACTGGGCTCAGACTTGCAGTCCTCCTGCCTCAGTCTCCCGGACTGCAGGGATTGTAGGTGTGCACTGCTCGCGAATTCCAGGCTGGCTCCTGGACGTCAGGAGCTGCTTTTCTTCCTCAGTACTTAGGAGGCTCTAACTCCATATCACAAACGTCACTCACACTCATGTATGAAGGGGAGCCGCATGCTTTAATGGAGCGAGGAGATTGGTAACATTCTCACTCTGGTGCCGCTGTGGGAGTTGCTGTCCATAGTCCAGCCTAGGCTGCAAGATCCTCATGCATGGGACTGTTTCAGGAACGGACTCCTGAAATCACCAGAAATAGTCCTCAGACTTCTCCTCGTGTAGTGGAGCTTTACCTCGTCCAGTGCAGTGTCCTGCTGTGGTGGACTTCAGATTGTTTAGTTCCCTGCTACCAGACAATGCCTCCCTGGATATTCTGAATTAATTTATATGTGTATTATAAATTTGGATGTCATTTAATAGCAAAAGTAAGATATTTCAGTGGTAACGGCAGTCTGTATAAAGGCAAAGGGAAAGAAAGCATATGGGAGTTCCAGGAAGTCAGCCATACAGCAGACGGAAGTCACTGAGGTTGGGAAGCATTGTGTCCTAGGGTTCGGGGACCTGGAGTCACCAGAGAGCAAGGCCCTGGCCTAGGCTGTGGACTGCTGTCTGGCCAAGCTCTCAGTGTAGGCAGAAGGGAGTAAGACTTACGCAGAAAAACCCAATAGGACATTGCTGTCATAATCATTAAGATGACAAAACCCTGAAATTAAAAAGAAAAGAAAAGCCTAACTTGAAGGAAAATGTGTTTGAGAGAGCAGTGAAGTTGGAGGTGGGTCCTGGGGTGTGGGGACTGGAGTGGGGCCTCCAGCCGACCCGCAGCATGCACTGCCTAAAGCTAAGAAGGCGCTGCTGTTCTGTCTCTAAGAATCATTCCAGCAGAAGAGGCAGCTTGCAAGCCTGTACTTACGAAGAACAGCCAGCGCTTCCTGTGGTGAGTTTCGTCCTCTTCGCTGGGCCATCAGGAAGACAGAAACCCAGGACCTTTTTATTTGTTGCTTCACGGGAACCCTGAGCATGACGGTCCGACTGCACAGATGGGCTTCCAGGGCTGGGTGGGGCTGAGAGGCAGGAGGCGGAGCCTTGTGCAGGGTCTGAGGTGGGCGTTGGGCTGGGGAGGGGACCGAGATGGGGCGGAGCCTGCCCGAGTGGCCATGCGGGCACAGCAGCTTGGGTTCTGGTGCCCGGCGCCCCTTGGCCACTGGCCTGACTGTGAAGGGCCGTCCACACCAGACGCAAAGCACCTCTGCCTGTCTCCGAGGTTCCCGGCCTGTTCTCCTGTCCTGGGCCGTAGGCGGTCGGCCTTGTGTTCCCCCTCCTCCCCTCCCTGCCCTGAGCCCCACACACCCAGCGCTCTTGCCTTTCTGTGGACCTCGCTTGTCCTGCAGCAACGCCGAAACCTTGCCCCTGGCTTCTCAGCCCGCCCTGTCCGTGTCCCCAGCCCCACCCTTCCTGGGCTCTTCCTTCCCGGCAGGCCCCAGTCCTGCGCCTCTCTGGCCCTGTGCACGCCCCTCCTCCCCCTCCGGCCGGCCCATGGCAGTGCTGAGTGGCAGCCCGTGTATTGGTCTTGGAAAGTGGAATTTTTGCTTTCATGCAAGCTGCGGCACCGGAACGCAGGAGTTGCGAGTCCTTGGCTGTCTAAACAGTCAGCCCCGTGGTACCGAGAGCACTGCAGGCCCCGTGCTGAGGGACAGGACACCGCTTCAGGCCCCCGGGCCCTGCACCTGAGCCTCGCCGTGGTCCCTGTCTGCCCTGCATCTCCCCTCTCTCCACACAGGGAAAACAGTCTCATTGGCGACCTTCAACAAGCGCAGCTCTGAGCTCACCAGACGCGCAAGAGAATCTAGAAGTGATTTCTATTTCATGTACCAGAAAAGCTGTTCCCATTCCTTTTCTCAGTACACTTACTGGATTTTTGTTTTGTTGTTCAGCTTTCTTGACTATACCTTAAAATTCGCCCCTTCTAAGGTGTGATGAATGCGTTTCTGTGAGTTCGCACAGCTGAGCAGACGTCACTGCTGTGCCATTTCAGAGCCCTCCAGCCTCTGTCCCCTGCCCACCCCCAGGCCCATGGACCCTCTGCTCTGGGTGGCGACAGCTTTGCCTCTTCTAGACTCATGGAGGGAGTTGCGTGTGTCGTGTGTGTGGTGTGTCCGGCGTCGCTATAGCACACTGTCTCCCATATCAGTAGCTCTTGGGATGCACCGCGCAGCTCTGACCACCTCAGCTGCGTGTGCACCGCTGACAGACTTGTTAAGCTGCACGTAAGGCCCGGAAACTGTCAGGGGACTGGTGCTACTGGTCTTTATGTGGTGAGCCAAGCCATGCCTGGGAGAGAATGGATCTGGTTCACAATGACAAAAAGAAGCCAGGCCCTAGGACTATTTAAAGTAAACCTGGAAATAAGCAGACTCTGCTGTTCACTTGTAACAAACCGCAGTGAACAGCTGCCCCGCCCTTAGAGAGCCATGCAGTAACCACTGGACCTGATGCAACACCTGTGGACGTGCCCTTGTTCTGTCTCGCTGCCGCTTCTTCGGCTGCAGGTTACTCAGCAGTGCTGTCATGAACCTGGGCACAGGGCTACACAACATGATCCGTGCTGAGCGCAATGTGAGGCTGCAAGGGTTGGCGGGCTTTGTTGGCCTTTTATCTCGTTCATCATTATAGTTTGCTCTGGTTTTTTCCCAAGTGAAGTATTGTTCTCTGTATTTTGCATAATTATGACTCACTTTACTAAATTAAAAATGTACCTTTTGGGACTGGGGATTTGACTCAGTGGTTCCACCATCTGCTTCCCAAGCGCAAGGTCCCGAGTTCGATCCCCAGTACCAAAAAAATAAAAAATAAAATGTACCTTTTACCCATTTTCTCTTGTAATAAATGGTTTTAGTTGAAAATAAATAAAATATGGTTCATTTCAAAGAGCTAGCAGCAAAGAAGGAATGTGGTCCTCTTAATTACTTATTCTGTGCTCTTCCACACTTCAGCTTTTGCCTACTTCATCTGGATTGCCACCAGGTTGGGAAGAAAAACAAGACAAAAGAGGAAGATCATATTATGTAGATCACAATTCCCAAACTATGACCTGGACAAAGCCCCCCGTGCAGGTACCCTGCAGTTGATTCTCCTGTTTCCTCATAGGATTTAGCTTTCACACTCCTGTGCGAGCCATTCTGGCCCCTCGCAGTGGCCCTGGACACCTCGAGCATCCTCTACTTATTTTTTCACATGGATGCTGTTTACTCTTTCCTGCATTTCTTATCACATGAGTTACCGCTTGTTATTGTGTAAAACAAGTCCAAGTGGAGGACAGGAGGACAGAGTGCACAACCTGGTCTGTTGGATGGACTGTGTAACTTGAGTAAAGATCATTATTTTGCTGTAAGATAATCTTGGTGATTAGTGTCTACTAGAGTGATTCACAATCATAGCACTTTATCCCTGGACACAGTGGATGCCTTTTGTAGTACTTCCTGTGTTTTATAAAATCCTTGTTTTATCTTATCACTGTTTCTCTTATTGAGAAAATTTTTTAACACTGAAAATGCAGAGAAAAATGTAACAAATCTTCATATTTTCAACATCCAGAAGATACCACCACTAACAGGTTACCACATTCATTTCCAGAGGTTTTATTTTTTAAAAAACAGTCTTATGGGGCCAGGGATTTAGCTCATGGTTTCTCTGCCTGCTGCACAAGCGCAATGACCCAAGTTCGATCCCCGGTACCAAAAAAAAAAAACACCAGTCTTACGGATGGGCTGAATTTTAACCTCTCAGCCAAGCTAGTGGTTCCATCCCAGAGGGAGCCACCATTCATGGTTTGTTATGTGTCCTTTGTTATGTGTCCTTCCAGTCTATTTTCTATCTGTACAGAGAGGATAAAGCAATACACAAACTGCTTATGACTGTGTATTTCAAATAGTTTGTTATATGTCCTTCCAGTCTATTTTCTGTCTTTACACAAAGAGCAAAACAGTACACAAACTGCTTAGGACTGTGTTTCAAGTTTTACAGATGTTGTGCTACGTAAGTCTAAATCTTTTGCGCAACATTGCTCTGTCTATACTAAGATGCAGTTTATTTCTTTTAACTACCAATAATCTATCATATGACTATATTACATTCCAAGGGCCGGGGATTTAACTCAGTGGTTCCTCTGCCTGCCTCGCAAGCACAGGGACCTGAGTTCAATCCCCAGTACCAAAAAAAGAAATTCCAGTTATCCCCTTTTTTTATACTGGGGACTGAACTCAGAGCCTTCATGCTGAGCTTCATCCCTAGCCCTTCATTTTTTAATTTTGAGACAGGGTCTCACTAAGTCACCAGATTGCCAGAGCTGGGCTTAAACTTGGGACCCTCCTTCAGCCTTCCAGAGTGCTGGGGTCACAGGTGTGCACCACCACAACCAGCTCCCAGTGTCCTTTTCCATGGTGGATATTTGCCATTAATTTTGTCTCCCCAACCTCTGAGCCTGCTTCCCCACCCTGAGTCTTGGGGAGCCCCACCACCACCAGCTGAGACTGGGTACCTCACTCGGTCTGATACAGCCACAACAGACTGGTGGCTTAACTGCCATCTCACTGCTGGAGAAGTAGCTGGGAAATCACACATTATTACAAAAACAAAGTTTGACAAAATTCTTTGTTGGAAAAATTGAGAAAAATGCTATAAAGCTGAGGAAAAGATAATAGCATCATCACTGTGTGTGGGCCTCAGATGCTTAGGCCCTGCTCACACGTGTGTATGGCTTGGAGGTTAAGCTTTCTTATTAAACGTGGCTGTTTGTGATGCTGTGGAATTCCCAATGTGCTTTCATTACCGTGCAGGTCGCTGTGGAAGCCAGCCTGACAGCCTCTGGCCAGGGCTCCTCTGCCAGCCTGCGGCCCCCTGAGAGTGATACAGCCTCACCGCTGACCCAGCCAGCCAGGGTCCATCAGGGACCCCTTCCCCAAGGCTGGGAAGTCCGGCACACGCCGAATGGGAGGCCTTTCTATATCGACCACAACACCAAAAGCACCACCTGGGTAACGAATACTCTGCAGCTTGATACCTAACCGCAGCGTCTCTCTGAGAGCTCACTGTCATCCTTCAGTGTGTGTCACTTGACCGGCCTTATAACATTCGCTGAAAAATGATGTGCTGCTCCCAGTAATGTTACTGCTGCTCCAAATCCGCTTACTCCTCTTGTTAATATTGTGTTGGAGGCATCCATGCTTATGTCTGCTCACTCTAAATGTTTAGGAAAACATTTAGTAATAATTCTTTACCTTTATATGAGGCTTTATCATCCCAAAGCACTTTTGAATCCAAATCTCATTTACCACCAAAAAGACTGCAAATCTCAGTAGGACAAGTATTTTTAAGGTGATTCTTGAAATTGTCTGATAATTCAGTGAGGAAAAATATCTAAATTAAGTTTAATAACCTTTTTTAAGGCTTGCTTTCCTATCCTTCAGAAATATTGAAAAATGAACATAGGAACAGTTAGGAGGCAAAAAGCACATTTGGGGTGTAGAAATCACACGTGGCTCCCCCCACCCCAGTTCGTAGGCAGGGGAAAGTCGTGCGGTGGCACAGTGCCCAGTGCCAGGCGAAAGCTCTGGGTAGTGAAAGGTGCCGCAAAGTGGAGCCGTTCACCAGTGTAGTGAAAGCGAGAGCTGCAGAAGGAGAAACTGTCATGTCATAGGGTAAGGAAATGAAGCATGAATAGGCTTTATAAGAGAATATTCTAAATACCCAATGATATTGCAGAACATTGTAACACATTGACTTTCACTATTCTAAAATGTGTGTATATTGTTTTATTTACTTGTTCAACCCAAAAAGGAAGATCCAAGATTGAAAATTCCACCTCATCTCCGAGGAAAGGCACCGCTTGAGTCTTCCAGCGATCTGAGGCCCTTGCCTGTAAGTTCACGGAATTGTCCCCTATCTAACCTGCCTGTCTCAAGCAGTTTGTGTTTTTAATGTAGTACTCTGACAGCGATAAAATCATAAAATACTGATGCCTCCTACTAAAAATGGAATGTGCAACCAAATTACCCACATAATCAAATGTTATTTTTTACCCATGCATCAAAACCCTGTTCTGAAATGCCTGAATACATTTTTAATTATAGCCAGGATGGGAAGAGAGAACTCACACAGATGGAAGAATCTTCTACATCAATCACAGTAGGTGCAGTATGACTTTCATGACATTGTTTTATAGTACTGAATTTTGTAGGTGAGAAGGAACTTCTTTTGCCTTCCTTTCAGATATAAAAAGAACACAATGGGAGGATCCTCGGCTGCAGAGTGTGGCAGTAACTGGACCAGTGAGTCTCTGGGAGGGCAGGGTCAAGGGCGTGACCCACAGGCCCGAGGGGTACAGCTGCACCACCCCTGTGCCACAACTTAATGATGTGGGAAGACTGAAGTCATGGCCCCAACCCTGCCACAGGCAAATGCGTGGGCGTGGGCTCAGGCTGAGATGGTGTGCGGCAGGTTGGACTTGCGAGCAGAGCGGAGCCCAAGGGAGCAGGATGGGGTGGGGATGGGTGCAGCCCATGTCTCCAGCCGTTTCCTGGAAGTCGATGTAGATGTCCACTACGTAAGACGTGCCCAGACTTCAGTAAAAACATTACCACCAGATTGGCATCTGTCAATGGCAGAAAAATTATTATTCTCTCTTATTTAGCTACTTTTTCCATTTTTGTTCAGATTTTGTTTTCTAACTCACAAAAATAAGTAAAACTGAACATACGGGGGTTTTTTAATTACTGTCTAGTATTTCAGTATGTAGTATTTTTTAAATAATGGATAAAAAAGCCAACTCTTGGGAATTCAAGGAAAAAGAAAATTTTTCAAATTGTTTCTTTAATGGAGAAATCACTTTGAAAGTCTTAGAAATGGAAAATTTTGTTTCTAATATTTCTCTACTTGGAATAAATCTCTTGTTTTCAGTAATGTTGTGTGATGAAAATTACATCCATAAAAAATTACAGCCATAGAAATTGCTGGGTAAAATTTTATCTTAAATAGAGAAATGAAATTGTTTCATTTGTATTTGTTTTCCTTAGAGTGAAACTTTAATTTCCATATACTCTCTTTTCTTGTCTTTAACTTGATGTTCATAAAATACCCAGAGGGAGCCAGGGATTTAGCTCAGTGGTTCCACCGCCTGCCCTGCAAGTGCAAGGGCCCGAGTTCGATCCCTGGTACCAAAAAATAAATAAAATAAAATAAAATACCCAGAGGGAAACTTGTAAAGTTGTTCCAGAATTTAAAAAAACTAAACCTTTTTTTTTTCCCAAAAAAAATTTCCACTAAAGGCAGTGCCCTACTCCAGGGATTACAAAAGAAAGTATGAGTTCTTCCGGAGGAAGTTGAAGAAGCAGGTTAGTGGTGTTTATCTTAAATACTGGGAAATGCATTTTTCAAAGTGCTAGGGAATTTGTTCTGTGTTTGAAGCGACTCTGAGTGAATGGTTTCTCTTAGGGAAAGTGTGTTTATTTTTCAAATAACTTAACATATCATTAGGAACCATAATTATTTTATGTCTGTTTTTATTTTTCAAGATATTTTAATACAGAAAATTCCAAGTGAAGGTGTGTGTAAGCCTCGTGTTCTCACAGGTGTGTGGCCCGGGTCTGTGGGGTCTGCGGTGATGTCTTCCTTGTCTCGCACCTGTTGGAGAGCTAGCTCTCTGGACCCTTGGCCACTTCTGTTTCCCACAGTGGACATTCACTCTTACAGCTCCAAATACAGTGTGCTCTGCGTGGTGCACGTGAGAACACCCTGTGAGGGACTGCCGCTGTCTTTCCTGTCTCCTCGTGCTCCTCGGGTGCATCCTTCGTGCTTTCCGGTCACCCCAGGCTGAGTGTCCAGAACCCCACCCCTGCCCTGCCCTGCCCATCCAGCAGTCCTTATTAGCCCCTCCTCTCCCCTTTCCTTGCAGTTTAGCCACACTTCCACAAGGTGGCGATATCGGGCCACGCTTTCTGGGGTTTTAAACTGGACCACAGCTTTTCCAAACGTTCAAGATGGTGGGTCGGCCACCTCAGGTATAGGGCTTCATCTAGAAGTTCAACAAAGGTGGAATATGATTGTTTGTTGGTGCAATTATTTTATGCCCTAGAAAAATCCTTAAATAACAGCAACCTGTTAAACTCTTCTTAAAGAATACCCTTGTGTCTAAATTACTGAAATTTGCCTCTGAATTCCAGGCTTTGGGATCTTAAATCTTTGCTAATGCGCTTTTCTGGAAAGTGTTTTTATTCTTACTGAGAATAGGCTGGTGGGAGAGAAGGCCCAGTGCCTGTGTTTGTCACTGAGACCTTGTAAACATGTTAAATATCTATTCGTGTCTTCCAGCCAGCAGAGATGAGGGACAAGATGTTAGTTAACAGGCCTCCAACTGTAACAGTTCTAATGAAAGCAATGCTTTTTGATCTCTCACCGAGTTCCAAACATTCTTCCCAGTAGGTTTCAAATATTGTGGATTTGTTCTCAACATGCTGTGAGGAAGGGACTGTTACTACATTTTATAGGAGAGGAAACTGAGGCATGGGGAGGTCAGGTAATATGACCAGTCTCACATCTACTAGGAGGACAGGCCGGGTGCAGACTACGTGGTCCAGCCCCAGAGGCCGCAGTCCTGGCAACAGGATGTGTCATGTTGGCAGTTAGGAGAGAGGCTTTGTGTGGAGATTGTCCGGACTTCATCGAGGTGTATGAGGGATGACCATCGGAAGGAAAGTCTGGGATGTGGAATTTTCCGAGAGAGGCTGAGGCACCCGGGGAGAATCTGGGAATCCAAATCCGCAGGTTAATAAAAAGCCTCAAGCAGGATTTAAAAATTAAAGTCCACATCTAGAACCCTTGCAGCAAAAGAACAGAACACCTGAACCGATTTAAAAAATACAATGAGCAGTGCTTGATAGCCTTGAGCTGTCTTAACCTTCCTTTGTCTTTGTCCCCAGCGTCTCAGTGGTTAGGGTGGTGATGACGAATAGTCCTCGAGCACATTCTGAGCCAGACACTATGTGAGCACTGCAAATGTGCTGTGCCATAAGTCCTGAAGCAACTCTAGGGGATAGGTGGTGTTGCTTTCCCTGTTTGCAGAGGAAGGAATCAAGCTTTAGAGAAGGTATCCACCACATCCAGCCACTCACCTGGCGAGTGGAGTTGGGATTTGAGCTCAGGCCTGCCCCTTCTCATGCTCCAGGTCTCAGTGCTGTCTCTGCCTGGCACCATCACCCTCTCAGGCCTGTCTGTTTTCTCTTGCTTGGGCTCCATCAGGGTCTTCCCTGAGCCACCTTTTGTACCCAACCTGGGCATCAGCTCCTGAACAGCCTCGAAGCTCCTGTACTCAGAAAACTTCTTCACCTGCTCACACCATCTGCTCCCAGCCCCAGAAGAGTCTGCCAGCTCCCTGCGCTGTGGCTTCCGCCCCCGCACTGTGCTGTCCCTGGAGCTGTGGAAGTCCCTTCCTTGGCCCTCCCGGCCTTCCTCTCTTAGCCTCCTAGGTGACCCGTTTGCAGTTAACCCCCGCCTCTCCTGTGCCCAGGAACGTCTCTTCGGGTTGCAGGAGGAACAGCATTTACACTTGTTCCTCTCTCCACAGCCTCACCTCCTGCCCTCCGTTCCCTGGCCACACAGTGGTACCACCCAGCTTGGGCCTGGCCATGCCAGCTGCGTGGGGCCGGTCTAAACCAACCACTTTTCTCCAGTCGTGCTGTTACCTAAGTTGCACAAGAGGAGGGGAAGCCACTTGTATTATGTTTACATTGCTGACATAAACTACTTAGACTAATGTATTTCTAGAGGACTATTTCCCTAAATATACTGAGAGTTTCTTTCACCTTTTTCCTTAGCTAACCTTTTCTTTTTTTCGTACCGGGGATCGAACTCGGGTCCTTGCGCTTGCACAGCAGGCAGCGAAACCACTGAACTAAATCCCCGCCCACCTTTTGTTTCCTAGAGTGACAGAATGTCCTTAGCCTGTGTTCTCCTAAAGATTTCTTCTTGAACATTGTGCATGAAGCACTCAGGAATAAAATACCCAGGCATTGTAATAAAATTTACACTGAGATCTGCCCAAGCATGGTTCCGTACATTTGACATACATCACAGGACCAAGGCACTCTGGCAGATGCTGTAGCTTGTTGCCAAAGGGCAGACTGGGGAGCCAAGGCCATAACTCCCGTTCGCCTCAGTTTCTTCACCTGTGAGGTGGACTTGGGGACAGTGGCAGCTTCTTTGCTGGGGTGAAGAGTGAGGGAGTTGACCATGGAAATGCAGTGACAGTGCCTAGCACAGCCTGCTCTTGCTGGGGAAGGAGGAGCCCAAGGAAAGCCTGCTGGTGACCAGAGCCTCGCAGAGTGGCTCCCGGGGACCTGTCATGGCAAGTGCTCACCGCCAGCAGCTTTTCCCGACACACAAGTGGGAAGTCTGCATCTGCGAGCCATCGGACACCAGGCCACAAGGGGCGTCAGGATGGCATGCTGTCCTGGCTCCCTGGGCAGTCCGGGCTGCAGAGTATGGACATCTGAGGGAGACGGACTTGTCACTGGTCGAGTTAATTTTAACCAGAAGCCTCTCTTGTCTGGCTTTTCAGAATGACATTCCAAACAAATTTGAAATGAAACTTCGCCGAGCAACTGTGCTGGAGGACTCTTACCGGAGGGTCATGGGCGCTAAGAGGGCCGACTGCCTCAAAGCCCGGCTCTGGATTGAGTTCGACGGCGAGAAAGGATTGGATTACGGAGGGGTTGCCCGGGAGTGGTTCTTCCTACTCTCCAAGGAAATGTTTAACCCTTATTACGGGTTGTTTGAATATTCTGCTACGTAAGTACTTGGTGAAGGATTAATTAAGGGGGGGGTCTCACTGTGTTGCTGAGGCTGGCCTTGAACTCCTGGACTCAGCAACCATCCAGCCTCAGCCGCCCTAGGAGGCGGGAGTAAGGCATGTGCTCCTGTGCCAGGCATAGAGATCTTTCAATGCCTTTGTGCACAGGAGAAAGAAATTGCTCTTCTGCAAGTAACACGAGAGTTGCTTGATGCACAGGCAATGTGCTGCAGCGCAGCAGCAGGAGGGGTGAGAACGAAGTCACAGACCCTCAAGGCTGTGGTACAGCACATGCAACGTAGGATGGACCGTCCCGACTGCTTTGGCCTGTGGTTCGCTGGCTTTTAAGTCTGCTCACACTGCTGGTAACAGCACCACCCTCCATCTCCAGAACTTCTTCATCTTCCTGAAAATCCCTCTGTGCCCACTAAGCCTTGGGCCGACTCCTGGCACCACCACCTGCTTCTCCCACGTGACTTGGCGCCCTGGGTCTGCACTAAGTGTGCTGTGCCGTCGTCAGCCTCCGTGCCTGCGCATTTCAGTCCGAGTGGCACTCTCAGGTCCACCTGTGATGCGAGAGAGCAGGACTTCGCTGCATCCCTCTGCGCACCATAGTTCATTTATCCACTCAGCTGTCTGTGGACACTTGGGCTATCGTCACCTTTTGGCAGAATTGTGTTTCAGTGCTGGGATCAAATCCCAGCCTGGAGCTTGCTAGGCAGATGCTCTACCGTGGAGCAACACCCCTAGCCCAAAAGTATGGTTTTTTTAAAACTATTAAACCCGACGGTCACATGTGGTTCTAGTAGAGAGAGGTAAATAACTCTAAAAAGAGAGAGAAAATGCATCATTATTTGTAGTATTAAATTTTTCTCTGAAATATGAAGAGTATTTAAACATGCTTGTCTTGCTGAGGGTTTAGTTCAGTGTGCCGCGCCTGCCTGGCAAGTCCAAGGTCCTGCGTTCGATCCCCGGTACTGAAAAAAACCAAAAAACATGCCTGTCTTCACAGGGATAATTACACCCTACAGATAAATGCCAACTCCGGCTTATGTAATGAAGACCACCTCTCCTACTTCAAGTTTATCGGCCGGGTAGCAGGGATGGCAGTTTATCATGGCAAACTGTTGGATGGTTCGTGTTAAGTATAAAACTTCTTTGAATTATAATTGTTTTCTTTAACTTTGCAAGCATTTTAAATATCTTTCATTTCTTGCAAGGTTTTTTCATTCGCCCGTTTTACAAGATGATGCTACACAAGCCAATAACGCTCCATGACATGGAGTCCGTGGTATGTCTCGCTTGGGCGTGGATGAGTGTGGTCCAACAGGTGACTGGACATGTTGAGGAAGTACCTTGTAATGACATAGAAATTAATAAATTGTAAAGTCTCAAAAAACAAATGAACATCTTCTCCAACATTTTATTATGAAAATTCCTAACATATGATAAAGTTGAAAGAATTTATCCGCCATCCACAGTTGGCTTTTTTTCTGCTTCTACTTCATCTTATGCCTGCATCTGTCAGTGCATCAAGTCTGTGCATTGCAGTGTAAGTTGCAGATACCACACCCTTCCCAGGGTGCTTCACTGCCGCAGCTGCAGATCTCTTGCATCCATATTCAGGTTTTGTGATCTTTTATGATATATGGCGAGTTTTAAACAGTGGCCTAAAGGTAGGGTGAGGCTGTGCAAAGGAGATGCCCAAGAGCCAAACTCTGGAGCCTCAGAGCCTCGGGTTGTCCTGCTGAGTCGCACCCGGCTGGGTGCTGGGGTCCTGAGACGCCTTCCCAGTAACACGTGTGTTTCACTCTTTTCTTCTACACATCGTGACTGCAGACAGGGTGGCTCTTCATAAGTCGTGGGATCACACTTATTGGAGTGGGTTAATTGAGCTTTCACATTTAGTTGTGATTTTTCTTTAGCTTGGGCCTCCTATAGCCTTTCACACAGCCTCAGGTCACCTGAGAGCAGTTCCAGTGTTCCAGGGTATCCACAAGTATTGGAAGGGTTTTGCAAACTGCTTTATTTAACCCTTTAAGGCTCTGCTTCCACATAAAGATAGATTTCTAAACTTTTTTGTGGTACTAGGGATTGAACCCTGGGCCTTCTCACTAAGCCACACCCCCTGCCCATTTTATTTTTTCATTTTGAGACAGGGTCTTAATTGCTAAATTGCCCCCACTGAGTACGAACTTGTAATCCTCCTGCCTCAGCTTCCCAGAGTGCTGGGCTCACAGGCCTGTGCCACCATGCCTGGTTTCTACACGTTTAAGTAGGCACCACTTTCTCCCACACTTACTGTTGTCCATTCCCTTCTGTAGTGTGTGTGTGTGTGTGTGTGTGTGTGTGAGAGAGAGAGAGAGAGAGAAAGATGTCCAGCTATCCCTTTCACCTTTCCCCAATTTTTTCCAAGCTCAGGTGTCTTTATATGTACAAATTTTTAAAATGCAATTTTTTTCATCTAGGATAGTGAGTATTATAATTCATTGAGATGGATTCTTGAAAATGACCCAACAGAATTGGACCTCAGGTTTATCATAGATGAAGAACTTTTTGGACAGGTTTGTGAATTTTACTCAATGAAAATGATGTATAATTTGTGAAGCAAATCTAACTTAGGTTTTGACATTAATACACACACTCAATACATTGCTCTGTTTTCACATTTATTTTTCAGTAACAAAAGCTATCTCTCAGCAAGAATTTGTGCTTTCTTTGACCTTTGACTCATTCCATATTCGATAAAACTAATATTTTAAATTTTCTTACCGTTTAGCTTTTGAATGGATTTAATTTAAAACACTGGGGTTCTGGTATAACCATAATATGTATACTTTTTATTTCTCTTGCCAAGATAATACAACAAGGTATCTTGTTTAATTTTAGACACACCAACATGAGCTGAAAAACGGTGGCTCAGAAATCATTGTCACCAATAAGAACAAAAAGGAATATATTTAGTAAGTATTTTGTCAGTGCACTAGGAGCACTTTGTGCTTTATTTATGAGCATTTTTTTTACTCTCTTCCCCAGTCCAGAATTGTAGTGCTCTTGTCTCTTCTTTGGGTTACCTCTTGTCACTCAGCTTTTGCTGTGGGCTTAGCTAGTCTTCATTTTCTGTTTCTAATGGGCATAAATAAAATTTTTCTTGGTTCATATGAAAAATAATTGCTTTTCTTTTTAGCCTTGTAATACAATGGAGATTTGTCAACAGAATCCAGAAGCAGATGGCTGCTTTTAAGGAGGTATTTGTTATCTTTTGTCTGCCCTTTTTAATCTCCATTCTAAGTGGAAGTCTCAAATATATATCACCTGGTTTCTCTGACATGAGAACCCCCAAATTAAAGAGCAAAATAAAAGATAATAGGAAGTAGGGAGACCTTTTTCAAATGAAAGTGGGGAGGAAGGGGAGGAAAAGGGGAGGGGAAATTGAAGGAAAAAATGGAAATAGAGCTTTTGCAAATGGGAAGGGGACCAGAAGTTGGAGGGCATAGGGAGGGAGGGAAAGGAAGGGGTGAGAAAATGATGAAGATGTGCTCTGTCCGTGTGCCACCTCCCCGGGAGGAATGCAATCATTGCTACTGCAAACGTGAACTAGTAAAAGCGAAAGCTCACTGATGGGCAAAAAGAAAGCTAGGCTTCACTGCATCTGAGAAAAATAAGTTCATGGCCTTGTAAAACTGTTGTTTATAATGTTACAAAATATTCCACAAGTGGATGTTTGCTACTGAAGTACAAGTGCGCAAGGGCCTCGAAGTAGATCCTGACTGTGCTTGGCTGCCTCCCAGCCCCACCTCTTGCCTGCTGCAGCCTCGGGAGGATGGGACAAGGATGCTGTCGAGCTGTGTGTGGGTTTGTGCTGCACTTTCTTCCCTCGTCAAGTCGTTATTGGGACCCAGGCGTGGCAGAGCAGGCCTGTGATCCCAGCTCCCTGGGAGGCTGAGGCAGGGGGTCACAAGTTTGAGCATAGCCTGGGCGACTTAGTGACTCAGAGGGGTGCTGTCTCAGAATAAAAGATAAAGGCTGGGGTATGGCTCTGGGTGAAGGCCTTGGGTGCAGCCCCAAGAACCACCGAAAGTGTCACTAGAGCCCTTGGCACACCAAGGTGCACAGCCATCCCCCTTTGTGCTTCGTCTTAGTCATGACATAAATTCCCGAGTTCTTGGAACCTCCCAAGCAGCTACACTCAGCTGTGGCCAAAGCACTCATTTTTTCTGTCTCTTTCTTTTCTTTTCATTCTTTCCTGGGCGGATTGAACCCAGGGGTTCATACATGCCAGGCCAGTGGTAATAAACCTATGGCACACACACCGCAGCCAGGTGTTTATCATCGTTTAAACCCTTAAAAGGTCTGCCATCACTGTGCTAGGCAAAGCACCACTGAACCACGCTCCCGGTCTCTTGTTATTTTATTTTTCTGTTTCAAGACAGTCTTGCTAGGTCGCCCAGCTGGGCTCAAACTTGTGACCCCTGCCTCAGCCTCCCAGGGAGCTGGGCTTACAGGCGTGCGCCACTGTACCTGAGCGGACTCCTCTAATGTAACAGCGCATATTCGGTATTTGCCCACACTCCCTCCTTTCCTCAGTGCTGAGCACTGACTGTCTGGTTGTGTGTGAGGCACAGGACCGGCCTGGAGGAGCGGGAGTGCACAGCTGGGTGAGGGTAGCGGCGGGCAGCAGTGCCCCCAAAAGAAGGAGGAGCTGCACGCAGGAGGAAAGCACAGCTGCGTGTGCTGGACGGGCAGCAGGGCCTGGGCTGAGCTGAGCAGAGCCAGCTGTGGGGCTGTTGGTTATGCAGTGGAGCTTGATATCGCTGAAGTCCGGGGGAAGGAAGGTGGCTCTTCGGCAGCATATCCCAGACTCAAGTGCGTCGGCTGGTGTGGAAGCAGGTGTAGCCTGAGTGAGCGGCGGCCAGCAGCCGCCACGAGGCCCCGAGGGGACAGCGCAGGTTCAGGCCACCCAGGCCGGCAGGGCCGTTCTCACAGCCATGGACCTGGGGAGGGCCTTGGGTGGGCGCAGGTCTGGGGCTTTTGCCTGTGGCCCAGAGAGGACGGAAGTGAGGGGCGCAGAAGTGGGTCCTGGGAAGCAGCACCTTCCTGTTGCCGACAGATGAGGGGCTGCAGGGGAGCCCCTGGGCAGGCGGAGGGCCGGGGTGTCCCCCAGGAGGAGGAGGAGGCCCCGCGGGCGGCTGAGCCCTGCTGTCCGGACCGCATGGGCGTGGTGGCACCAGGCACACTGGCCATGCTGGAGCCGGCGCTGCGCTGGGCTCGGTGCTCAGGTCGGCCGCCCCAGTAGGTCCTGGGAGGGGGCTGGGAGGTCACCCCCAGGCCGAGGCAGGCTGCAGAGAGCCCCTCGCCCTCTCCTGGGACAGATACTTCTGCTGTGCAGAGGGGCGATGTGTAGGAGGCGCGAGGGCTACAAGGAATGTTAGCTACATGAGGAGTCTTGGGCAGGCAAGGGCGCACGTGCTCCCCATATGAGGTCCCAGTGAGGGACCCAGGCCGGCGTCAGCCTCTGGGCCGGCTGAGCTCCCTCCAGCAGCACGCAGAAGCCAGAGTGTGAATGTCCCCCAAGCCTGCTAACCAGGCTTTTAAATGCATCTTTTTTCTACCAGGGGTTTTTTGAACTAATACCACAGGATCTCATCAAAATTTTTGATGAAAATGAGCTAGAGGTAAGAAATACCATTTTTAAGTGAGAACGGGTGTTGCACGCTACTTCTCTTGCTTACGGCCTTGCCATGTTTCTCCTGGTAGCTTCTCATGTGTGGCTTGGGAGACGTGGACGTGAATGACTGGAGAGAGCACACGAAGTACAAGAACGGCTACAGTGCAGGCCACCGAGTCATCCAGTGGTTCTGGAAGGTAGCGTGCAGCCTCCGCGCCCACAAACCACTCAGAGCTGGGTTAAAGCACACGCGTGTCCTGCTTTGGGGAAGCACTCACAAACCGAGCAGATGCAGTGCGCCTGGCTAACACTGCTTCGCTTCGCCCTGGGCTGCTCCTGCGAGTCTCTGCATAGAGAACCTGTGTGCCCGTCGGCACTAACAGGAAGTGTAATTTTTAAAAGCCGTGACTCCCATCTGAGAAGAAAGCCTCATTACCTGGATGGGCTGTGGTCCCACCTGCGAAGCTGCACGGAAGCCTTGGAAAGGGACTTTTTGAGAACTTTATAAACCACCCGTCAAGGCACATTTGACTTAAAGAACACGGAACTTTAGTGATTATTAATGCTGTAACTACATTTTGATGGCATATTTTTCAGGATAATTGTTGTACCATTTTTCCAGTATTCACTAAATACAGCTTTTTATCTTAGGCTGTTTTAATGATGGATTCAGAAAAAAGAATACGATTACTTCAGTTTGTCACCGGTACTTCCCGTGTGCCTATGAATGGATTCGCTGAACTATATGGTAAGGATTTTCCTTAAATCAATAAAAAATAGAGCGGCACCAACTGTGTTTCATGGCTCATCAGTCTTCAGGCTTCTATCACTTATCTGAATGCTTAATTTTTTTAAAGAATTCAGATTTTTAATATGACTGGGTACCATGGGTATAGACCAAAACGTATTTATGCCTTCTAATCTGAGACTGAAGGGGTCCGGTGGGGAACGGCTTGGGTTGCTTTCTGTCATTGACTTCCAGTTCTGCTGCCTCGGAGGTTGTCATTACCTGCAAGCCCACGGCTGGGCAGCATTCTGTGCCCGTGGAACATTAGCGCACCTCGACAGCAAGTCCTTGTTGGGTGCGTCTGGGGAAGGCTGGGTGGGCTGCAGGAAATCTCAGTGGTCCTTTGGCCCAAGTCTTCTTATTCTGGGAGTTCAGTTACCTGCCGCCAGCCACAGTCTGAAAATATTAAATAGCTGCTGAGAGAGAGAGACAGAGACCGAGGGCAGTGGAACTTTGTTACAATGTATTATTTCATTTGTTCTGTTTGTTAGTCTCACACTGTCCCCCATTTAGAGAGGAGACTCTCGCAGGTGTGCGAGGAGACAGCTTGTTCCGGCTGGAGACGCTGCATTATCGCAGGGCACAGCCCCAGCCCACACCCGGTGGATAGCAGGGAGCCTGTGGATTTTGGGGGACTCGTTCAGAAACTTTGCTGTTAAAATTGAAGCAGAGCCTCCAAAACTCACTTGATCCTGGGATCTGTTTTCTTTTGTGGTGAGAGTTGTGGGTAGGAAATCTCCTTAGGCCGTCTCCATTCCTGTAGGGTCGGGAGCCTTTGGGGCAGGCTGCACAGACCAGACACCAAGATCTGCCTCTTGGTATCCAAACCAGTTAGTGCCAGCCTTCTGTGCAGTGGAATTCTTTCTGTCCCTTTAGGTTATTTTCTGATAGGTGTGTACACATTAGAAGTGTGATGGGTTTTTAAAGAAATGTTATTTCTGATGTAAGTCATGGCCATTTTTCTCATACTGAGTAATATTGTTTATTCAAATGGCATTTACTTGCTTTGAAAGATACCAAGAACAACGCTTTTTGGTATTTTGAGACAGAGTCTCACTATGTAGGTCAGGCTGGCCTTCAACACTGTGTAGCCCAAGTTGGCCTCAGACTCGTGGAGATCCTCCTGCCTCAGCCTCCTGAGTCCTAGAATTACATGCATGAGCCACTACACCTGGCACCAAGAACAACTCTTGAAGCAAAGGTGTAGCTAAACTTGGAGTCCTGCTCGAAGCAACAAATAAGACTAGAGTTCTGGGAACTAGGAGTTGGGAATGGTGCACCAAGGGCTCAGCTGCTTTTCTAGTGCTGACAGAAGCTGCCGCTGCCTGGGGGCGCTGACCCTCTTCGCTGTGCAACACCCATCTCCTTGTGGGCCACGTCACACGCATTTGCACAGCCTGCCAAGCAGCTGGCTTCTCTGAATGGTCCCCACTCACAGTGGCTCTGAGCTTCGCTGAAGGCCAGCTTGCTCCCGGCCCGACTGGAACGTGAGCCTCGGTCTCTCCGTGGTTCGCCTGACTCCCTCCCTTCGCCTTCTCTAGCCAGTTAGCGGAGGAGGCCTGGGCAGGGCCGTTCCCTCTCCCCCCGAGCTCCACCTTCTCTCACTGTGCAGCCCAGGTCTGAAGCATCCACGGACTTCAGGGACTGTTTGGAATTTGGGAGAAGCAGCCATACACAGAGCCTGTGTTATTTGTTTTGGAATACAAATTCAGATTCTTATGGGGCCAGGGATTTAGCTCAGGGGTTCCAGTGCCTGCCTTGCAAGTGCAAGGTCCCGAGTTCGATCCCTGGCACCAAAAACCAATCAAATTCTTATGTGTTACAGAAGGAAGTGGCAGTTGGTTTAAGATGCTTGTATCACGATGCAGTATTATGTAGCAAATAAAGTGTATATGGAGTTAAATCAATCAACTTAGAGTTTTCACAGTAGACTGGGTAAAAAAATCAGAAGGCAGAGAAATACGTATAACAGGATTCCACATTTTGGAGAATAGTGGCAAAAGTACTGAGATTTCAGCTGTGAACATAATAACTGTGATGGGTGGTTTGTGGGAAGTTATGCTTTGGAGAAAACTTTAAGATTGAGAATATTAAATGTTTCAGGGCTACTTCTGGCAACTACACACGTACACATTGGATGTGATTATAACATGAAGAAAAGTATGGAAAATTAGAGATAGACCCTCACCATCGATTATCTGGTGGTTGGAAGATGTTAAGGATTAGAGAAGGAAGAGCTAAATGGAAATGCTGAAGGAAGAAAGAGACTTTCTAAAAATGTACACAGTGAAGGAAATGTAAACTGTGTAACATGATCACACGCACACGAAATTCTGTATGTGAACACACACGTGCTCAAAAAAGATTTGTGACCAGCTTTGATGCAGAATTCATGGTAGAGTTTGACGTGATTTTTACATCCTTCATTATGTTTTATTCTGACTATAATGCTAACTGTGACATTATATAACCAGAAAAGAGTTAAAGCTGCTTTCAGTGGAACTCAAAGAAAGAAAGAATGCTTGCAGGAAATCATATGTACAACTGCCGCTCTGTCCAGGACCGGCACCAGCAAGGGCATCCTCGGATGTCCCACACTCGGGGCAGGAGTCAGGGCACTCACAGAGCAAAGGACAGACCAGGGCTCCTCGCCCTCAGGCACAGGACAGCCTTCATTTCTTCAGGGTTTAAAGAAACCAGATCAGGTCCCTGTGTGTCTGAGTTCCACACAGGAAGGTGGCTTTCAAAAGGGAAAGGAAACCGAGGAACTTTCTTCTTCTCCCAGGCTCCAGTGGACCACAGTCCTTCACAGTGGAGCTGTGGGGTGCCCCAGAGAAGCTGCCCAGGGCTCATACCTGGTAAGCATGCAAAGGTCGCAGCTCCTTTGTTGGTCCAGCGGTGGCAACCCCTCCATGCTGCGTTGGGCAGCACTGGACAAGGAGCCAGCAACGCCAGCCCCGGGGGCTGTGGGTGGGGAAGCTGGTCCAAGCTTTAGGCTCCCTCTGTCCCAGGGCATGCCTGTCCCTCGAGGGGGAGCTTCCCTCCTGGAGGCTGTGTGGCAGAGGAGGCAAATGTGTGAAGGTCAGCATTCGGCATCCGGGGGAGCCAGTGTCTGCCAGCGCCCTGTGCCCCGACTTCCCCGTGGGAATCTGCCCACTGTTGCCCTAACTGCTCCTCTCTGTTCTTTCAGCTTCAATCGCTTGGACTTGCCGCCCTATGAGTCATTTGAAGAATTATGGGATAAACTTCAGATGGCGATCGAAAACACTCAGGGTTTTGACGGGGTTGATTAGACTACAAATAATCTATGGTATTTTTGCTGCCAAGTTTTATAAACAAAATTGTGACTTAAAATTTTCCAGGGAACTATTTAAACTCAGCCACTGATTCTTCCCATATATTGGAGAAAATCGTTAAAATGTTTGAAGAAATAACATGACAGTGTTACTGTTATTCCAGTCACTTTTCAGCAACGTGCGTTTGTACAGTTACTGCATCCTGTCTGCAGTGTTCACGCTATAGACGTGAGTCCAGGTGTCTGAGGCAATGAGTTTTGTCCTTAACATTTACCTCTCACAGAATCTGCCAGGCAGGGCTTTCTGAAACTACTGAAATTATAACTGTGAAATATCTGTGATAAATGTCATGTGTGAAAAATTTGATGCTTTTCTGAGAAGGAAAACCGCCATTTGGGGAAAGCTAATGAGTAAGCTACAATGTATTTAGTGTTACTTGCAGCTGTTTATTATTTTGTAGACTTGCCTCATGCACCTTACCTTAGCCCAGAGCTTTAGAAAAGCCATGGATTCTGTTACGTATATTTGTAGGCAACTGACTTGCAGAAAAGTTGTTTACTTCTTCACTTTAAAAGGATGAGGCTTTCCTTAATACGAAGCTTTTCTAAACACGGCGGCTCGCGAGACGATGGCGTCAGAGGCTCCCTCTTGCGGGCACTGCAGGCTGTGCAGCCTGCACCTCCGTGTTTCCATGGAGTCAACCTCTCTCCTCTCAACCGGAAGGTCTCACGGAGCAGAGCCGTATTCTAACCTTGTGCCTGCAAGAGTTGCCTCTAGTTGTCTCTAGCGCTCGCCTTTCCTAGTCGCTCCTCGCAGCTGCAGCGTGTGAGTCCATGTTTACAAGCTTTATTGTGTTTACAAGTGAAGCCCGTTTCTGTCCTTGCATTTTTATATTTTTACTATCACTTTAGTTTAAAAAAACAAATAATTTGTTTTTTAAATGATATTAAAAATTAAAATACTAAAAATTGAAAATATTAAAACGTTAAAGAGTAGTTAAATGCATAATTTGTATTAAATTTGTTACCACATTTCTTATACTTTCTAAAAAATACTGTTTACTATGCAAACGATGGTGATTTGTTACAAATCCAGAGTCCTCTAGGTGAACTGCAGGTAGAAGGCACTGGCACCAGATTGAAGCTCCTCGGGCCTGGGCACCAATCTAGCCAACGCTGCCGAACGCTGTGCAGTGCCAGGCTGGGCCCCAGTGGCAGTGAGATACAGCTTAGTTTTTCCTTCAAGGAACTTACATGAATGAACGTGTAAACAGTCCAAAGTAGGATGAGCAGAATAAGGGAAAAGCAAGTTTTGTTTGTTTGTTTGTTGTTTGTTGGGTACTGGGGATTGAGCCCAGGGCCTTTGCATTGAACTACATCCCCAGCCCTTTTTCCCTTTTTATTTCTTATTTTGAGACAGGGTCTCGCAAAGTTACCAAGTTGCCCAAGCTGGGGTGGAACTTGTATTCTTCCTGTCTCAGCCTCCCAGAGGGCCGGGATCCTAGGTGTGGGACTATTCTAGGTCCCAGCACACTTACAAAGGTGGAGCGTGTCAAGGCTGCATTTCTTGGGCCAGGGATTTAGCTCAGTGGTGCCACACCCTGCCTGGCAAGCGCAAGATCCTGAGTCCCATCCCCGGTGCCAAAAAGAAGACTGTATTTCTGTGTTTCATCTCTGTATTGGAACATTATTCAGAGAATGCTCTTATACAGAATTAAACGTGTTTCTGAGTAGGGTATTTTAGTGATAAGGGAGTAACTGTAAATATGCGTTGGAAACGTTCTCAGACGCATAGCAATGCTCTGAGCCTTTAGCCATGGGCCCGCGTTTGCTGGGGTGAGCATGGCGAGGACGCTCAACACCAGGTCAAGGTGCCCAGGGCACCGCAGACCTCAGTCCCAGAGTCCCCTCCGGCGGCTCGTCTGCAAGGGCCCGGCCGGCGACTGCAGGGTCGGCTGCAGCTGTGCACAGGTTCGGCGCTCGCGTCGTGGCCTGCGAGTGAGCAGCAGCAGCTGACCCGGCCTCTGCAGCCCATCCTTCCCGTCAGACGAGCATCGCGAAGGCCACCTGGCTGCCTGGCCCGTTAACCCGAGGGCTGTGGGGGCCGAGACTGCCAGTGGAGGCTTTGCTGGCGGCCACCCTATGCCGGGAGGGGTCCACGCTGCCGCCCCAATAGAATGCCTTCGCCTGCAACCAGAGTGACCTGGCACGGAGCGGGCTGCACCATCGACGACCCAGGCGACGTGGGCGTGGGTCAGTGTGTTCCAGAACTGACCTCTTGCGCAGACCCGAATGTGAAAGCAGGGTTTCCCGCGCCTGTTTAGCAGCACTCCCGCGAAACTGCATCTGCGTCTGAGCTTCCGTACACCCGCTGGTCCTCTCCCAGCCCAGCGGCGCGTTGGACCCACCTGCAGACTCCCTGGTGAGGCCCGGCCACCACCTCCTTCGAGGGACCCTCGCGAGTTACAGACATAAAATTGTATCACAAATGCAGATTTAAATGGTATTCGTCTTAGTTTTTTATTTGTAATGCTGAAGTTATTCCATATAAATAACTGAGTTATACACAATTCATTTTTATTACAAGCTATTTGACATTGTTTTTTAAAACCTCATATGGTAAGTACAGATTAAGATTAATGTGTCAAAATTTATTGCATATTTTAAAGTATAAAACCATTTTTAAAAAATCCTAATTCCACAAATAAAGTTCTATTCTAATTTTTAAAACAACTGTGACTGATTTTTAAATAGAAATGTTTTCAAGCCAGTGTGCTGGGTGAGGTCTTCTAATTCTCAAGACAATCTTAAATTTATATCTGATGAGCTAACCACAGTCAATCACCAGAAATCTGGTTGATGACCAAAAAAAGAAAAAGAAATCTGGTTGATGGCGAAATACAGACAAAAAAAGTAACAAATAGACTAGGTTTCAGACACACTGTTGCACGTATCAGAACACTGTTTAGAGCAGTGTTCCTGACAGACAAGGAGTTGTTTCTGAGTGCTGAGAAATAAGTTGTCTTTTCCTCTTCCTGCCCAGGCTCTGAGAGTGTCCAGTTAGAAGCTTGTTGGTGTGATTGGCTTTAGCAGAGCACACTCTGGGTGTGTCTGGGAGGGTCATGGAGGCTGACCTGGGGCCTGTGTAGGTCTCTGGCCCTTCCTCTCCAGGGCTGATCCCTGCCTCTGCTTCCTTGACACCACAAAGTAAGCAGCTTTGCTCCATTCGCCCTTCCACACATTTCTACGTGGAGCCAGCTGACCATGGACTGAACCTCTGAAACCATGACCAAAAAGAAACCATTTCCTCCTTCAAATTGTGTGTGTCAGGTGTTTGGTCCAGCAACCAACACTGACTGCTACAGAAGAGAATCCACTCCACCCCACCCACCCCCAGGAAGGTGCTGCTCCAGCTGCAGGTTCCTGCCACACAACAGACCTTCACTCTGAACCCCGGGATCCAGGCCTCCATCCTTGCTCCCACAGTTCCCATCCTGACCAGACAGGACGTGCCTGCAACCCACACATCTATTCCACACAGAAAGTCCCTGCTGTCCTGCCTGGGATATTCATTTTACGAAAGATGTTAAACTTCAGGACCCCTGAAAAAAGGGTCTTATAGAGCCATGTGTGTTTTCCTTGTAATCTGAAGATCATCGAGAAACTCTCCAGGCCCAGCTCTGCTGTCTCCACCCCAGACTGTATCCTCTACAGCCTACCAAGTACCACACGTACCA
This sequence comes from Heterocephalus glaber, assembly GCF_000247695.1. Next base: position 5,955,161 of record NW_004624731.1, read on the forward strand.
CTGCTCCCCAGTGCAACCTGAGCAACCCTAAGCCGATTGCTGTGCCATGTGCGAAACAAACTTTGTGGCATCCAGAGTGCAATCGTAAAGCCTGACCCTACTGTGTGGGCACAGCCCACCTCAGCTATGGATCTGTGTCCCGGCCTCCTTTGGGCTCCTTCTGCTCCTCCCTGCAGGCTGCTCCATCTCCCCATTATGCAGACACCTCTGGGCCAGTTCTGCCTGAAGTCTCTCACCCTCATTTTTACCTGATAAATTACCCTCTTTGGGCATGGCACAGCATTTGAGCAGGAACAGCGTTGCACTTAAATGTTTATATAATTTTCTCCTACAAACTCTCCCAGCTTGAGGATAGAAACTACCTGTTTTTTCTTGAATGTTCCTTTCCCAACATAAATATTGGGTGAATGTGAACTTGGCTGATGAGCACTGCTTGTGATCCAGCACACAAGCACTGAGCAGCTGCTGTGTACCTGGAGCTGTGCAGTAGCAACGCCAGGCAGTGCTGTCCCAGGCAGACACCGGGGCATCAGTGACCAAGCAGAGGGGGTCTAGCTCTATGACACTTTGTGGGTCCCTGTGACCCTCACAGGAACTCAGGGAGACTCCACTACAGCCAATCACCTGAAGCCACAGCACAGACCCAGGGGCTCATGAGCCACAGCCAGAAAGAAAAGCTGTGGAATTCAACAAATGGACATCTATTTTCTTTTGAAACTGCCACAAACTTACAGCTTAAAGCGCTCCCCTCCCCAGGCCACAAGCACACAAGGCAAACGCTTACCGTGGTGTGGCACCCCGCTGGACACTGGTATTTCTGTCTCACAGTTCCTTGTGTCAGAAGCCCTCATGAGTCTCACAGGCAGGCCAGGAGTCAGCTGGCCAGGCTCAGTTCCTCACCTAAGATCGCTCAGCATTGTAGGCCCAATCCCAGCAGCACGGTCGGAAGTCCCTGGCTTGCTGACAGCGGGGGTCACATTCTCACACCACCCGTGTTCCTCTCCATCTTTCAAGCCAGCAGTGTGTCTGTGCTTCACATCTCCCTGGGCTCCCCCTGCCACCAACTGGACAATTCTCTGCCTTCACAGCTTCCTCGACCAGCTGTGGCCACCCGGACAACCTGGTGAGCCATGCACGGGCGAACACCATCATGGTGTCGCGGGAAGTATGAAACATGAAATGTGATGTCTCCCCACCTGCTAACTGTATGATACTCCGAGTTCTTGTTCTCTAGAAATCGAAGAATGAGCCCTGAGAGTGACAGAGGTTAAGAGTAGGAAGATATTTATTGACAGGAAAGCTACTGAGGGGCAGGAGGGGTCCCCAGTGGGTAGCCGGGGACCCCACTTTACAGAGGAGTTTTATAGGGTGAAGCCCACGTGGGTACAACATGGCCACAGCCATGATCATCCAATAAGGTTACAAGCACAGTCACTTAGGCAATCGTGGTCCAGCTGGGAAGTGAGTCAGGTAGCAAGCAGGGGTCGGTGGGTCCAGAGGTCTCCGGTCACCCCCAGGGTAGTCGATGCCTATCTGTACTTCACTAAGCCCAGTTCGTTGGAGAATCATGTGGGTCCGGTCATCCTGTCTCCATCTCAAGGCCTGGTTTTCCGCCCACGTGCAGCTGCGGTGTGTTTCACCTTTGTCCTGGCCCTCCCAAGGACTCACCCCTGTCTGGCTGCCTTTAATATGTCTTCTTAGCTCATCTGTCTATAATAACAGGAGGAAGACCTTGTCGACTCGCAAACTGCAGGGGTAGGGCGCGAGACAGCTCCTGGGTCTCCCTAAAAACTTACCTCCTGCAAAAGGAAAAGATGGAGAAGCGAGGTGCACACCCTGCCCGAAAAACATGTATGAGTCTCATTTTACCGTGTGCAGTGCGCTGCTGTTCTTTGGCAACGGGAAGCCAGAGAGATGAGCAATGCCGACGTTTGCCTGAGGGTTTAGCCTTAGCGGCTGTGAGTTCATGAGTCCAAGTCGGGTGCCCCAGCCACACTGCGGCTGCGTCAGCCTGAAATTAGACTCAGCTCATCCTTACGGGCTTCCTTGTTCCACAGAGAGCTGAGAGGCCTCGCTGCTCTTCCCCTCTGTTCATTTTCCAGTGAAATCATGTTCAAAACTGTGAGAAGCCAAGAAGGGAGGGAAGGGCTCGCGGCCAGAGCTGCTGCCCATGTCTCGCAAACGTGTTTGCTCGGGTTCCAGGTCTCCAGGGGGAAGGCGGGGGCCTCCAGCACCCGGCAGCTGCAAACCCACCGCGATCACGACTCTGCAACAGGGTTCTCCTGATGGGATAACCAGAAAGTAAACCCCTGATGCAGGTTCGTGGGCGACACTCAATCCATTATGTAGGTTCTGATTTAAGTTTTCTTCCGAAAAGTAATCAATCATTACCAAGGCAGATCCCGTGCCTTCGTGAGAGTAGTTTTCTTTAACACATATGTTTTATAAATGAGAACGTGAAGCATATTCTCCCAAACTAATAAGAGGTGATGAGCACAGTGAACCAAAGATAAGCTCAGTTTAAGTAAACAGGGTTTCCATTCATGCTGGGCTTGAAAACACAGCCCCGATTGATGATTTTGCTCCGAATCAGTCCCTGGCCTGAGTCCAAGCTCAGCATAAATATTCTCCCAGACCTGATGACAGTGAAATATCTTCTGTTTGGCCTCCGAAGGGATAACCAGGCCCTTGGTGGTGAATGCCTCACTGCCAACCACGCTTGCTTTTTTAGCATTGCTGTTTGTTGTAAGGGTGTAAAGCTTCCAAGTGAGGCCAGTGGTGTGTGGTAAAGCTAGGAGGGATTCAGCACTGCTTTATCCTTGTCCGTCTCTTCAACAGAGCCTGAGAGAAAGGGAGCTCTGTGAAGTCAGTCACTGCTAGGCTCAGGGCACCCACCCTTGCACACACTTGCTCCAGTCCCATCTGGGGACAGAGTGAAAGGACTCTGGCATCCAGTTCTAACTGTGGCCTTGCCGGGGCGGCGTGGGAAAGGGCCTGGAGGCGTGCTAAGATGCATTTGCGATCTCACCCTGAGGCGCGTCCAGCACTGTCCAATGGAAGCATCATGCAAGCAGCATGCGTAATGTTTCACCTTTCAGTGGTACTGGGCATCGGACCCAGGAAGTGCTAAACTACACCCCCATCCCTCTTCAGTTTGTATTTTGCAATGGTGTCTCACTGTTTTGCCCGGGATGAGCTCAAACTTTCAATCTTCCTGCCTTAGACCAAGTACCAGGGGTCTCAGGCATGCACCACCATACCTGGCCAATTCGTGATTTTAAACTTCCTGGTAGTTACATTCTAAAAAGTAAATACATGAAATTGATTGTGACAATGTATTTGATTTAACCCAGCATATTTAACCCAACATCATCCAACAAGTAGTCAGGCAATCAATATAAAATGACTGATAAGCTCTTTTTCACTTTTGGTGCTAGGTCTTCCACAGCCAGTCTGTCTGGTGCACACTGCAGTCTCAGCACAGGTGGCCACACGGACTCAGTGCTGCCGTACTGGTTGCCCTGGAGTCCGAAGGCATTGGGCCACATGGAAGCAGGCAGCCGCTCAAAGCCCTTCCGTCCCGGGATTCGCCAACGTGGCTTCCCTGGGCAGCTTCAGGATGGGGCGGAAGTGCTCCTAGGACAGCCGCAGAACCCAGAATCCAGTCGCTTTCTGGCAATTCCAAGATCCACACTGAGGAGCTGAAAGACGGCCAGCTGGAGGGAAGGGAGCCGTGGACCCTAGCAGCACACAGTTTTCGCTCCGCTCCTGGCGCAGGGCAGCCTGGCGAGAGGCTCCCGCAGTTCCGGGAAGTGGGTCAAGCCCGGCTCCGGCAGGGAGCAGGGCCTCCCTGGCGCTGAGTGTCCCATCGACAGCCACGGAGGCGGGCAAAGCCAGTGTGGAGAATCACAGGAGCCACACCCCAGGGCAGGAGCGCGGCCAGGCTAGCGAGCGGAGGGGCTCGCTGCTTTGTCAGACAGGAGCTGAGGAGGAGGCGCCCCGCCCCCCCGGTGGCCACGCTATGTTTTCCTCCAGTACAGGAGGGGCTCGGGGCTGATGGGCTACAGATGGAAGGCCTCTGCTGGACCTCTACCCGCTGACACTTTGAACTACAACCAGCCTGCTCGTGTTCAGCTGTGCGTGTGGCCTGTGAAAACGAGTTAGAGCGACATAAAATAAGGGACTCCTTGGAGATAATTACGAGTTATTCCCAGTGGGCGGAATGGCAGAGATTATCCTGGGCCGGAAAAACAGAAATAGACCGCGATCTGTCCTGATCTGATCTGTCCCTGGCCACAGTGCAGAAGGACTCAGTGCACAGCCACGGCACAGGTGTTCTGTCTGCACTTTGGAAACTCATCCTGCCCAGGCAGGGACAGCAGGACTGCACACAGGCACTGTCCCAGACATTGCCATGGGGAAGCTGGGGCACAGCTGCTTCCAAAGCCAGACCGAGGAGGGAGCGGTCACATCAGGCCCTGTTGTTGGACGGAAGGGACAGAAGGGCAAAGGTGGGCATGTAGACCTGAGATCCTGCTGGGGTGACTAAGGGCGCTGGTGCCACCCAGAGCAGGTCCGTGGGCTGTGCCTGCCTGGCTCTGGAGGAGCGGAGTGGCTGCAGGCAGGCAGTGAGGACCAAGGCACGTGATCATGGCTCCTGAGGAGTCAGCATCACCTGTGCCCAGCTAAGAAAGCCGGCTGAACCTGCAGACAGAACATCCCAACTTCATACTTCATGTTTAGTGAAACAGTTTAAGTGGCTATTGGAAGAAGAAGCTAAGTGCTGATTGGTTTGGTGGGGAAATGTGTCTTGCTCAAACCAAGCATCTGGGTTTCTTCCACTGTTTCAACTATCACCGGACCCGTGAGAGCCAGAAGCTCTCTCTGGAGCCCGGTCCAGTCCACAGAGGGCTGGCGTTGCCCACACAACACTGCTGTCTGCACACCACGTGGCAGCCTTGTCCCTGGTCTCTGCCCTATACCCTACCCATTTGCCAGGCTACCTGTGTTTGCCATGAAGCAGCTGCTCCAGCATCTGGGCCAGAAGGCCACTCATGGGAACCCAGCCCCCAGGACCTGTGGTGGAGAAACCCAGCCAGGCCAGGCCACAGGGGCACGGAGACCTGGAAGTCTCAGGGAAGGGGTAGAGCCTGGGAACCAGCTGGGGATGTTTGGACAGGGACAGAGGGGACGTGGGGACCAGAGGCCTTGTGGTCTCCAGCAGGCGCTGGGAGCAGCACTGGTGGCTAGGATGAGTGCAGGTCCAGTGAACTACGGGGAGGTGAAGACACCCCTCTGCCCATGTCCCCCGCAGGTGGCCTGACTCCCCAGGGTTCACTCCCAGGCCCACAAGACCCAGGAAGAAGTGACTGTGTGGCTGCCTATTTCCTGGTGATCAGTCTTACAAATCAAGCCCTCATTTCCACAGCAAAGAGATGGAAATTACAGCCAAAGAAGGAGATTCCTGGCCCCGGCTGTGCTCAGAGCAAAATGGGGAGAGGCATTAGGAGAAGAGGCCCTTCCTGGGCTGGGAAAGACCCCACAGGCCCCTGTGCCACTCAGTCCTGTCCTGAAGGAACGAGGCTGTGGTGTGGACTGTGCAGCTCTCGACCACATCCGGGTCACTGGGTTACCCATCTGCACGAGGTTTCGCTGGGGCTTCTGTGTAGGAGAAGCATCTCACAAACCCATGCCACAAAATCCTGCCCAGTATTGAATTACTCAAAAGATGCTTACTGTTCCTGGGCATGAACACAAAGAACAAATGTGCTGACGCCAAAAGGGCAGACGTAAATGTGAGGGCTTTTAAATTACACTGGTTCCCAGTTAAACATAACAGACGCTGGTTCTCTGAGCCTGCAGGATCTCTTCCAGAGTGACAATTGCTTTTCTCCTCCGACTCAGCCTGTCCTAGCCCACCAGCGGTGTGGCAGGGGCCTGGCTCTGAAGCCCATGTGCCACGTCTCAGGGCTAGGGCAATGCAGCCGGGAAGAGATCCCAACACGAGGAGCCGAGGTTGGAAGAGTGACTCGGCTGGCTAGTGAGTGGTATTTTTTAATCCATGACAAATGTGATTGAAAGCCGCCTAGCTGTTCCCTTTCTCCCTAATTAGGACCCTGAGGAGCTGGAGCTCAAGTCCCTGCAGCACTCAAGGTCCAGGTCGCACTTGGTGCCCGCCGTCCAGCTCATCTGCACACCCAGAAAGGCAAAACCAGACACTGCCAGGCCTCACCAGAGGCCACACAGGGAATCAGAGCAGACAGGAAGTGAGCCTCACAGAGGGGCCCCTGCTGGGCTCCATAGAGCTGCATGTGGCATCCAGGCCTCATGCCAGCACATGGGTGCATTCTCTGCCATCACTGATGCCTGGCCACTCCACCTCAAGGGCTTTTGGTCCTGGTGCAAATGCTGACATCCTCACTTTCCTCTGCTGTGTTCTGAAAGCTCTTGTCTTAGATCATTGGCTCCATTGGTTCTATGAGCCTCCCTTGCCCTCTCCTCAAGAAGAGAGAAACTGTTTATCTTTCTCAAGAAATTTTATGGTTTAGGTGGGAAAGATCTGGCTTCCTGCAGAGTACTGAGAGGCAGATCTGAAAAAGAAAATAATCCTTCATGCCTGGCATTTCCTGGCTGCGCCAAGCATCCCTCTGCAGCTGACATTGATAAAAACCTCATCAAAGGCACTAGTCAGTCCGGCGACTGTGTTTTCAAACAGCGCTTAGTGAGACGCAGATTAGCCCTTCAGACACCAGTGTTTTCTGCAGAAAGTGTGATGCACGTGGTCTCCGTGCTGTTCTGTCACATTCCTGAACCCTCTGTGCAGTCCCTGAAGTAGTTGGAAAACAAGCACATTTTACATGTAATTTGACCCTTGTGAAAAACACAAATCCCTGCACAGGATGATTTAACATTACTAAGACTTCACTCTAATTTAATTTCAAAATCTAATGTTATACTAGCAAGCTTTGAAGACAAGTTGATGCGAAAGTTCATATGGAAAAGCAAGCACAAGGATAGCCAAGACAATGCTGAACGAAAGCTTAGAGCGATGAGTAGGTCTATCTGTCGCTAAAGTACGCGTCACTACTCTGCTACTGAGGTGCAACACAAGTGGACAAACACACTGGTAAAAAGGAGAGAGGACTGGGGTGTGGCGTGAGGGTAGAGTGCTTACCTAGCATGCACAGTGAGGCTTGGATTCAATCCCCAGTCCTGAAAAAGAAATAGAATATCCAGAAATAGATCCGAATGGAATATTGAGTAGACACTTGTTAAGGTGGCATCTCAAGCCATAGAGCAAAGATGGGCTTTGTAAGAAATAATGGTTTTGGGGTGGAGGTGTAACTCATTGTAGATTATGCCAAGGAAGGCCCTGGGTTCAATCCCCAGCACAAAAAGGAATTTTAGAAAAGACAGAAGAAAGAAAAGAAAGAGAGATAAAGAGAAAAAAGCCCCCCAAAGTGGAAACAACCCAATGTCTATCACCTAAATAATGCATAAACTAAATGTGATATATTCATACAATGAATATTATTCAGCAATAGGAAGAATGAACTAATGCATCCGGCCTTGAAAAACGTTATGTACGAGAGAGCAAAAGACCACATACACTCCACTTGTGCAAAATGCCCAGGCAGGCAGATTCATGAGACGAGTCCTGGTCGGTGGACACCTGAGGGCCAGGTCACAGGGGTTAGGATTTCTGCCGGAAGGTCACGAAATGCTCTCAGCCTGGATTGTATTCAGTGGTTACAGAATTCTGTGAATATACTAAAACTATTGAGTTGTATATGTGAAAGGGGTAAATTTTATGGTACATGGATTATATCTCAATAAAGATATTAAAAAATAATTAAGGGACAAATGACCACAAACCCAGTAGAAAAATGGGGAAGATATTTTTCAAATGTATGAAGAAAGGTTCAGATTGACTCATGATTTTAAATGCAAATTAAACAACACCGAGATACTTCTCACCTAGATTACCAAAAGAAAAAAATCATGGTACATTTACAGGCTATGGAGTAGCAGGCATCCTGTACATTGCCAGTGGGTATGCAGACGAGGGAATTTGGTGAGACCTTGCCAGTGAATAAGCTAAATCTGAGGCTCAGTTGTGAGATTGAAGGGAGAAACTATCTCATCTACAAAATGGTACAAACCAGCTCAATGTAAGAATGAGAATGATCTCTATAAAGCCAATATGAAGTGATTTCTAGGTTATACTGCTGAATGGAGAGTAACATGCATAAGAGCATGGATTGTACAGATTTGTGTAAGAAGGAAGGGATAAGAGAAAAATGTGGTAGCCAGGGATTTAGCTCAGTGGTTCCACTGCCCGCCTTGCAAGCGCAAGGTCCTGCATTAGATCCCTGGTACAAAAAAAAAAAAAAAAACGTGGTGTGAGTGAAGCTTGTAGCAAACACTGCTGCCAAGGGCCTCCAGCAGGAGAGTGGCACGTGCACCTGAGTGACAGGGTGGGACGAGCTCAACTGTTAGGTGCAGTTCGTTGTGAGGTGTGGTTGGAGAAGGTATGTTTCAAAGCGTGTTGTAAACCATGGGTCACACATGACACATTTCTTTGGAGTTGCTCAGTCACACCGTGTCAGACTCCAGCTGCGGAAGAAATGTTGTCCCAGGAGAAGAGACTTGGGTATGTACTTATGACCTGAGACCGAGGTTCAGAGTGAGAATCACCCACCTCTGCTCTTGTGAGAAAAGCACACCAATCAAGAGCAATGTCAAGGCCGTGTTGATGGTGACTTTTTACCTCCATGGGGTTATAAGAGTTGCCTTTGTACCCACATGAATTATGAGTATCATATGGGCTTGTTAGCGTGTTTAAGAAATGATGTAGATAGAAAATGGACTGAGAAATGGTAGATAACTTCACCCTTCATCAAGACAAAGCTCTGTGTCACATATCGCTTCTGGTATGGTGGTTTCTTAGTTTGTTTTGTTTTGTTTTTTGAGACAGGGTCTCGCTATGTAGTTCGGGCTGGCCTTGAACTCGAGGCAGTCCTTCTGCCTCAGCCTCTCGAGTGCTGGGATTACAGGTGTGTACCACCACACCTGGCCACAGTATGGCAATTTCAAATAAAAACATGATGCTGTGTCCTCATATGTGATTTCTGGCTCTTCCGCAAAGTCAAAATGACCGAGAAAGAGAAGCATTTTGAATCAGGATATTGAGAGACAGCACATCTGATTACCCTAGAGAAAAAGGCTCCAGGGGCTGGGGATTGAGCTCAGTGGAGCTGCACCTGCCTTGTAAACACAAGGCCCTGAGATTGATTGCTGGTATGGCAAGAAAAGAAAGAAAGAAAAAGGACTCCAGAACTGCTTCTGGAAGTGGCAAAAACAATGGGATAAGTGTGTTCAAAGGGAGGGGAGGATTTTGAGGGAGATCAATGTATCTGCTACTGTAACAAATTATTTAAAATTTAAGCATTCATTGTATTTTTTTTATCATACTGCATATGTATTTTTTGTGCAAAAACAATACCACAAATCAAAAACAAAAGGCATAGTTGACTGTTCTGGGTTGAGCTGTGTCCCTCCCGAAAGCCCATGTTGGAACCCTAACTCCCAGTGCTCCCGCATGAGCCCTTGTTGGGGGCGGGACCTCTGCTGATGAAGTCAGTTAATATGAGGCTGTGCCAGCATAGGGACAACCCTAGTGCAGCGATGGTGCCCAGAGGGAAAGTAGCCATGTGCAGACAGGGACACGGGCCCGAGGCTGAGCTGACACAGCTGCCCACAAGGAACAGGAACAAGGAGGAGAAGGGATTCAGAGGGAGGGGACCTCGTCAGCTGCACCTTGATTCCAGCCTTCCAGGATCCAGAACACGGGTGATAAACTTCTGCCACCTCACACCAGGCACCCTGTTACAGCAATCTGAGGAAACCCAGTTATTCCATAGGGCTGGGCAGGAAGAGAGGGGAAGACAGATGGAGTGGGGTGGGGGGCAACATTTCTCAAATGCACCTTTTTGTAAAGCTCTAGTTTAGAACCTCAGTTTCACATGCCATCACCCAAATAGGTTTTTTTTTTTAGTACCGGGGATCAAACTCGGGACCTTGCGCTTTCAAGGCAGGTGACAGAACTACTGAGCTAAATCCCCGGCCCCATCACCCAAATAAACATTAAAATGTAATCAGGATATGAGAGGAACCCATGGTGGGAAACAAATAGTAAAAATTTCACATCACTGAGTTGCAAATAAACAATATAACTTTGCTGAAGAGGGTGAATATAAAAGAGCCTAAGTAACTTTGCAAAACAATATTTTGATTGGATAACATAAGGCCAAGACAAAGTGAATATACTGTACTATAGTTAATAAGCTTACTTTTCACAGTGGCATGGATTAGCAATTCTGAAATGTCTACTGGTGATACCAAGATTAAACAAATACGTAAACACAGTGCAGATGATCAAAGCCTCATTTCTCAGGACTGGAGAGCAAATTACCAAGGAGAATAGGGGGAGGAGCTCTGTTGTGTTGGCTAGCTCTGAAAGAATCACAAGGACCTGATGGTGTGCAATATATACAGGGTAGATGATGGTGGATAGATAGATGGACAGGTGGATAGATGATAGATAGATGATAGAGATAGAGATAGATGATAGATAGGTGGATAGCTATTCCATCATTCTTCTATGACAGGAACCAGATCTTCTTGGAAAAATAGTTGAATCCAGGACTGGGGAAAGGAAAATAAAAATGATCCTGGAGGCTGGACAAGTTGTCACAGGCCTGTAATTTCAGCACTCTGAGAGGCTGAGGCAGGAGGATTGCAAATTTGAGCCCAACCTGGGCGACTGAGCAACTTAGAGAGACCCTGTCTCAAAATAATAAATAAAAAAATAAAGATGAGCCTGGAACATCTTGTGGTTACAGAATGTAAAAAGTGCTCAAACCAATAAGGGTCACCAAAGGGACACAGGTGCCAAGCTGGAGAAGCTGCTGACCCTGAGGGCCGGGAGGACGGCGTTGAAGTGTGGACAGAGCGAGCATCCAGGGCCCACACTGAGGATGCACAGTGCTCCTCAGCACACGGTGGTGTCCTGGTGAACCTCAGCTGGAAACACTGCGAGTTGAAAATGCATTTACATGTCCCACTTATCCACCTCACAGCTCAGCAGCACAACACACGTCAGTAGCCTGGCCGAGAAATGCATGAGAGCATTTTACAAAATATCTCTGACCTGGAAAAAAAAATCAAAATTCAAAGCACAATCTCTACTAAGTGTGTATCATTTTTATGGCAAGTCAAGTAAAAAAAAAAAAAATCCTAAATCAAACATCCTAAACTGGAAGCCCCTGAACCTGGGGAAAGGGACTTCTCTTCCTGACAAAGCTTCAGTGAGTGCGTGGGAGGGGGTGAAAGAATCTGGCATCAGACCAGGGCAACATTGTTGCAGGTAGGAGTGACTCACCGGAGCTAGAGTCAGCAGAAGTTGGGCGAGAAACAGAATGAATGGGCGTTGGCCTATTTTCAACTATCTCCCCAAAGCTGTCAGTTTCCAAGAGAAACACAGTAACCGGAAACCCGCAGACAAGGCCTGCCTGCCCAGGTGACCAAGGACCCCGGAGGACTCTCGGCATTGTGTGCCTGACACGCACCACAGCATCACGCAGAGCCCTCTTGCTGAAAACTGCAATTGAATAATGAGAAAACAGCAGACAAAATCGAATTGAGATCAGTCCACACAGTAGCTGACCAGTGCCCTTCAAATATCCCAAAGCCATGGAAGACGAGACAGACAGGAGCGACTGCCCACATAGACAGGGACAGGGTGCATGACCACTAAAGAGCTGTGGACTGCTGCCAAAGGAAGCACAACAGCAGGGAGCCTGGAGAAATCCAGATGGGATTCGGGATGGTGCATCAGTGTTAACGCGCTGAGCTATGATGGTGTAAAGTACTGGTACAGGGCAAGTATGCGGACTACGTTTTGCAACTTTTCTTTAAACTTGCTTCAAAATATAAAGAAGATGATATAGATTGAAAATGTGTCAGTGAAACCATTTGATCCCCAGTTCTACCCGCAATTTAGTTATTTCCCTTGTCTATGTCTATGAATAATGTTTCCCACTCTGCCCTTTGATTTAGCAACCCCACACAGGATTTATTTCTGGCTACAATAGACTGTTTAGTTTATTGATTCTACCTCTTACCATCATAAGCTTCTCATTGTCAAACTCCTATTTTTGATTTCTCTGCTGGCCATTTGTATCACTTTAGGAAAAACTCCTTTATCTCTTCTCTCATCTACTGTGAATCCTATTCCTTGGCTTCTTACTAGACCCCGTTTTCCCTCCTGTTGATTTCATCCCTTCTTCCCCTGACTCTGTCTAACTTACTACTGTATTTTGAAGATTCAAAACAGTTATATTTTGGTCTGAAAACATAATTTCATCTTCCTCATATTACTTATTAATATGAAGCAGCAGCTGAAAACCAGGAAGAGCAATCCAATTATCCTGACCACATGAGTCATTTGTGCTCCTCATTCAAACAGCGTACACATGGTGACTGAAGTTGCAGCTTCCTGTTTTCCTGGGTTTCTCATTAGCTTTCTTTCATGCTTACTCCACCAGTTGCCTTTATCATATTTCAAATTATTCCTGAGCCCTCTGTGACGGATGTATTCTACTGAGCCTCTATCTTCCCCAGAGACCTCTTTCTGGGATTCCTATCTTGTTTGGCTACTTGTTTCAGGAATCCTGGGATCCCTTAACTACTTGCCCATACTGGACCTAGTCTTAAATCCTATTTTTTCAAATTGCTCCCCTTTTTTGGGGGTACTGGGGATCGAACTCAGGACCTTGCGCTTGCGAGGCAGGTGGCTGAACCACTGAGCTAAATCCCCGGCCCCTTCCTTATTTTTCTAGAACATACCTTAAAGGTGAATTACTAGGAAAAGATTTGCATGAAATAGTTTTGAGTTCTTACATATCTGAAAGTGTCTTGTCTCTACTCTGGTTCCGGGGACAGTTTGGTTGGGTGCAGATTCCTAGTCGATCATCTTTTGCCTTCAGAATTTGAGTCCGGTGCTCCCCTATCCCTTAGCATTGTGGCTGCTATGGGCCTTCTAGTTCTATCTCGTTGTAGATGTGCTGTTTTATTCTCCCCGGAGCCTATAGCGTCTTCTTCATTGTCAGTATGGTGAGCTCTCACACCGTGTGTACGTATGGATCCATTTTCTTAATTTATTGTCACTCAGTGGATATTTTTTCTTTCAGCCATGGAGATGAAACCCAGAACCCCACATACTTACAAACTAAAAATTCAAATTACTCCAGAACCCTCCCTACCTCTGCACTCTGCTGTGGGGCCACAGCCCGGCCCACTGAGTGGACTCTCCGATTACAAGGCCGCACATTAACATTGCAGTGTCAATCAGCCTCAGAAGCTTTTCGTATATTCTTCCTCCTTAACCTTCTTCCTCTGTGTTCATGACTCTTTTCTTCGGAAACTCCGGAGACAGGATTTAGACCTCCTTGGTTGGCCTTCTATATCTGTTCTTTATGCTTTTCTTTGTCTTTCCATTTTACTTTCTGGAAGCTTTCTTTTATCTTCTACTGTTGCTACTGAATTTCTACTTCAGCAATAATGTTGTAATTTCTAACATTTTTTTTTTTGTTTTTTGCTTATTTTCCTTTTCTATAACATCCTGTTCTTGTTTGATGGACAGGATGCTTTCTGAGGACACTATTTACAGGTTGGTGGTTTTAAATTCTCTTCTGCTCCCTGAATTGTTATTGTTTCCTTTGGAATTGAGTTTCCTGTCTGTTTGGCTCTTTCATTCACTTTGGCCAGCTACCTGGCATTGCTTGGCTTTCTGCTCATGTTCAGGAGTGAGGATTCAGAGGTCCAATTGCATGGTCTGTCAGCCAGGGTGATCCTGCAGGGACTCGGCAGCACCCAGGAGGCAGCCCCAAATGTAGGACCCAGCTGATCTGGAACTGCTTAACCGGGGGAAAGGACTTCTCATTTTAAAGAAAGGTTTGGAGTATTCTGTTTTGTTTTTCCCAAGAAACAGATCCTGGTGTCCAAGAGCCTGTGCGTGGGACAGGCAGAGAAGGTGGGGATGTGAGCGGCTTACGTCCTCTCTCCCGGCCTGGCCTAGGCTTGAGCTCGTTCCGGTCTGGTCCGGACAGGAGCGCTGTGTCTTGGGCCAGGTCTGCATGGAGGGAGGTGGCCCGAGTGGGGCTGGCATTTGGCCTCCCTGGGGACAGCTATAAAGGCCGCCGTGTTTCCCAGCTAAGCTAAGGAGCAGTTACAAGGCAGTAAGAGTTTTTCTGTCTCTCCTCTCCATGATGAGTATGTCCACATGGCACCCACTCCAGAGCTCGCTGCCTCCATTACCGAAGGGTGACCAGAACTCAGCCCCGCTGGAGCCCTGTTGCTCAGAGATGCTGAAGTGAAAGTCTGAAGTAGCCGAGCCTAAAGAGCCACCACAGGCAGCCGCCCTCCTTTAGCTGGGTGCTTTCCCCTGGGAGACAGCCCCTGTGCTCATGCTCTGAGTTCTGTGTCAATGCAACACCTGTATAGCTGAATGCATGGCTGACATTCTGAACATGGGAATCCAGATGGCATTCCACATCTGCGAGGCCCCAACTGTGGTGAATGCTGGTAAGGGTACTTTGCTCATAAAATAATGACCACTGGGAAAGAGAGCTGTCATCTTTACATCAACCCTGATGCGTGCAGCCCCTTTGCAGGGGTCACAAATCCCCGTTAGCTGGGGCTCAGCAGGCGTCACCCCTGCTATCACACAGGTAACACTGGACCGGGGTCAAGCTCCTTGGAACAGTCCATTGCTGACTTGGTGATGGCAGCCGAAGCCCAACGCATGTCCCCAAGCACCTCCAGGGCTCCCTGGGCAGCGAGGGATGGGAGCCGCTGTCAGGTGGGTCCAGGGGGAGGAGAGGGGTGACTTGAAATATGAAGGGCTGGACAACTCAGCTGGAATAGATTCTCCAAAATAACCTGTAGTAATTATGAAAATGATTTCCTGGAAGAAAATATTAAGATGCAAATTAAGTGCAGTTGTGGGGATAAATCACTGAAGAATAATGCTGCTGTTGTCCGGGGGTGGTATGGGTGCTCGGGGCTGCAGCAGGGAGGCCAGGAGCCTGTGTCAGGTCCGGAAAGAGTGGAGGGCATGGGCCCAGGCCCCACTGCCGCAGATGGAACCCCTGCAGGGGCAGCGTTCACACAGCTCCCGGGACTGGAGACAACATTTGTGTAGCAGTCGGCACCGGGCCAGGCGCCACCAGGAACCCGTGATCAGCAGCACCACAGCGTCTTCCAGGTCTCCTTGAGGGGCCTCGCGGGGAGGAGGAGAGAACCCCTCAGGGACCCGAGGAGAAGCGAGGACTGAGGACACAGCCATGGCAGGTGGAAGATGATGGAGGGGCCAGGGCTGCCAGGTGCCACCGTCGGGACTCAGCAGGCATCCTTTAGGCGAGACTGTGGCAGCACAGGAGTGATTTTCCTGCAGGTGATAGGCCGTTCCTGAAGTGAGTGGGTTCCTAGGAGGTATCCAAGCTGGATAAGGAATCAGAGAAGATGCGGGGCCATTAGGACATTAAGTGGGGAGAGAGCTCTAGCTGCCTGCTGTGTAACGAGTGTGCAGAGTTGCTGCTGCTGTGCCCCACAGAACGGGGATGATAATTCTCCAAAGATGCTACTGCCCAGCGTTTGTGAACAGCTCATGGAGACCACGGTCAGCTGCTGGCCACTCTCCTTGGGCCCCTCCTGGCTCTGGCCCTCCTCTCATTGTCCACAGAGGAGCGATCGCCCTCAGGGCTGCGTCAGTGGGCAGAGCACAGGACGGCATCTCTTCCTGATGCGTGCAGCCCAGCTGAGCATCTGTGCACGACACGCACGTGTGGGAAAGGCCACTGCAGGCTCCTGAGGAAGGGGAGCCCTGTCAGGGCTCCTGCACCTGGGAGTGAGGAGAAAGCGCTTTTCTGAGTCCCCAGCTCAGCCCTCAGGAAAGGTTCATTCAGCTCCTCTGCCTCAGCACTGCCACCGATTCTGTCCTATTGCTTTTGCAGGCTTCAGTTTCCCCTCCTGTGAAATGACTGGGTCAGCAGCACAAGCCTCAGGGCTTCTCCCAGCTCAGAGCCTCCTGTAACCCCAGAGGAGGGCCCCAGCTCCCCCAGCCCTGCCTGGTGTTGCCTCTGCCAGGAGGTGGCGCCTGGACCCGTCTTTCCTGGGCTCTGAAGACCTGCGAACCCTGGGAGCTTTGGAGACAGTGAGGCTGGGTCCCCCGAGGCTAGGTGCCGCTTTCTTTACAGGCTCCACACACCCCGAAGCTGTCCTCCTGCAGGAGTCACAGTGTTCTGGGCAGAGAATGGGAGAGGTGGGGGGCAGGGGATCTTCCTCTGGCCCCCCTGCAGATACCAGGGGACCCCAGCCAAGTGCAGGCTCCTCAAAAGACAGCCTCAAGGCTGGGCTCCATGAGAAGCCCCAAGCGTTATCATCTCTCAGGCTGCGGAGAAGGAGGCTGTGTCAGATCACCCCGGGGACCGGCTTCGAGCTCTGGGATGTTAGCTCTGCAAAGCTGGCTTCTCTGGCACAGGCCTCATTAAGCACAGTCATTTATCTTCCTGACACAGCCGCACTGGGTACATGGCTTTGAAATCCACTTGGGAAACCACATCTTTCCAGCCTCCTGGGGCAGAGCAGGGGGAGCTGCAGGTTTTGCAGCTCACAGGAAAGGAAGGCAGGGCAGCTGTGTCCCACGCAGTGTCCCTGCGCCCTGGCCCACCCTGGCCACGGGTGAGCTCGGCCTCCCCTTCCTGTCCAAGCTCTGCTTCTTCCTCATCTAATAAGTGAGTTCCGCTCTTCAGTCCACCCAGCGCCTCCTGAGCCTGTGTCCCTGGCGCCCTGCAGAGTTGGAACCACACATCTGCTGAGTAAGTGGACAAGCGGCAGTGTTTCCAGGTTATGCTTCCAGTCTGCACCCTTCCGGCCTGGCTTCCACTCTCTGCACGTGTGCAAAACCTCATTCTAAAATTACCTGGACCTTTGCTGGGTGTGGTACATGCCTGTAACCCCAGGGCTCTGGGAGGCTGAGCCAGGTGGATTGAAAGTCCACCCTGGGCAATTTAACAACTTAATGAGACTCTGTCCCCGCAAAAAAAACAAATTAAAGGGGCTGGGGATATCGCTCAATGTGAAAACCCTGAGTTGAACCCCCAGTGCCACAAAAGAAAATGAAGACCTCCCTTTGTCACTGCGGCTGGGGCTGTCTCTCCTGAAACATGAGCCAGTCTGGAAAGCTCTGTAAAACATGATTCCCTCCCAGCATGAGTGCAGAAGCCTCTGGGGACGCAGACAAGGCAGGCTCTCTGCTGCTCCAGTTCTCTGCTTAGCAGGATCCTTTCACATCTCGGAGGTCACTGTCCCCAATGGGGGTGAGTGGCATAAGACAGTGACTGTCCCTGGAGGCCTTCCAGGACCCCAGCAGCTGGAAACTGCTGCTGCCCCCTTCACCGTGTTTGCTAAGCCTTATCTGAGTCTCCAACAGAACGAGTTCTTCCCATTTTAAGTGGTCATTTATAGCCACGTCCATGTCAGCAACTGCGGGTGTGCCTCTGAGGGCAGGAAGCAGGCTCTTTGTGTCCTCCTTCCCCACCCAGCTCTGCTACCCAGGGGTGGGGAGAAGAAGAGAAGCCTTGGGGAGCCACAGGCCCTGAGTGAGGCCAGAACAGGAGAGAGCAGTACTCACAAAGAGCAGTGCACCCTTGAAGCCTGACAGGGAGCTGGGTTTCCTGTTTAGCAGGATGCTAAACATCAACTCCAAATGCAGGCAAGCAGCATGCCAGAAGCACACAGCTCTTCCAACTGTTCTCACTGGGCAGCAGCTGGGGCTACCTGAATGTTCCAGCACAGGGGCACTGAGAGAAGCCCCAGCTGTGGTGCTGAGAAACGTGGCCAGGAAGGGGACAGGCCACTCTGAGCCATCCTTATGGTCCTGTTTCTCCGCCAGGGAGCAGCACAGGCCTGGCCTCGCGGAGAGCGCCCTCCTCCAGGCCCAGCGGCCCCAGTGCAGCCGAGTGGCCATGAGCAAGGACCAGGTCAGTGGGGCCTGGTGAGGGCCTGCCTTGGATGGCTCCCGGAAACCTGCTTCCGGCAGCTCGGACAAGGGGCTGAGACGCCGGCCTCCAGGCTGTGAAGCAGGTACTCCTTCAGCATCTGTGTGTGCAGGAACCTGCTCAGGGCAGGGCTCAGCCTGCCAGTCACCCTGCAGGACAGGAAGAGCGTGGCACACACAGATGGCACCGGCAGGCGGACACACTGCCACCACTGCCTGGCATCATGCTCAGCCACCAGGAGGCTGAGCTCTCCTAACCCCACTGCGCTTGCTGCCCCACCAACCTGGAGCCCTCCCTGTCCTCTCTGTGACCGCAGCAGCTGTCCCTGCAGCCTGGTCACCCCCCGGACATCTTGCGACCTGTGAGGCTGAGGAGCTGGTCCCTCGGGGGTGGACACCAGCCCAGCGCTGCCGGGCCATGCGACTGTCCCTTTCAGCCAGGCCGAGCCCCAGCCTGGCAGCCCAGTGTGGTCTGACCCAACCCGGGCCAGGGGAGGGTGGAGCCACCCTGCAGGGCACACATGGCCTCTGACCAGCCACTGCCGTCCTGTAGCAGACAGGTCCAGGCGACCTCCTAATGCTTCTAAACGTCTGAATGACCTGTTGGGCCCCAGGGTGAGTGGGAGGGAGCCTCTCTTGGACACCCACTGTCCCTCTGCCCCCACCCGGCTGGCCCCGAAGGACAACCAGGGTCCAACCTGTGCTGGGAGGCCCCAGAGTACCAGTCACCACCTTGCAGTCATGCAGCCCGGTTCTCACCAATGAAGGGGGCTGTGGGAATGACAGGTGCTGCGTGTCCCTCCCATCCTTCCCCTACGCGCAACCAGACACCCGCCGGCTCCCTGTGTCCACTGCCAATAGAAGACGACAAGGCCATAGAACAGTGGGATCCTGGGTGACCTGTTTTCCCAGTCCGCATTAACAGTGTGTGCAGGGACAGGCTGCGCTGACCGCGGTGCTCACCCCCGTCCCAACTGGGGCCAGCCAGATTGACACGCCCGAGCATCTGGGGAGGCAAGTCACACACAGGTGGCAGAGGCCTGAGCTCAGAAAGGAGCTAAGCCAAAGGAGGACATGGGAGGGGAGAAGCAGGAAGAAATACGGACAACCAGAAAGGAGGATCACATTTTAAAATTGTACTTTCTAGAAAACTTGCAGTTTTAGGACACAAGTTATTCAAGCTGTCTTTTCTTCTAGGGAAAATCCCTGAGGCCTGAAGACCAAGGCCCTGTAACCTGGGCTCCAGGCTGAGTGCCCCTACGTGCTGCACTCAATCCTATCACCCTGTGTTCAGGAAGCCACTGCAGCAGGGACAGCAACTTTCATCCACCAGTTGGATAAATGCTGTACTCAACCAGCTCACCTGGCAGGGGACCCCAGATATCAGTATACACATCCTGGTCACCCTCTTGGGGATCCCACATCCACAGGAACCCCGACCCGGCCACATACGCCTTCTCCCTCTGGGGCCCAGGGCATTCCCGAGCCTGCTCTTTCAGAATCCAGCCTTCTGAGCCCTCTGCCCAATCCCGACAGACCTGACCTGTCCTATGATGGGAGGCTTCCAGCTGCAGCCTCCCTGCCATCTCCTCTTTGGGGACCTCCCTGGCCCCATCCAGTGACAAGGTTGTGTCAGTGCCTCAGAAATCTGTGAGTTCATTGGGAGACCTAGAGGATGACACAGATGGGTGCTGGACCAGAGAGCAGAGGAGAGGACAGTGCCCACGACCACTCCCGCACCTCCAAATGCTGCCAGGTCCTGTCCGGAGGCCCAGGAGAGGGGTCCTAATCTGAGAGCCCCTGCCCTGTGCCCATGAGCCAAGGAGGCTTATGCTTCCCTGCCTCCTGGGGGTCTTTATTCACCTCAGCCTGTGAGTAGCAGCGAGGTCTGACGCCCACGTTCCAGGACCTGCCGTGGGCCAACCAGGAAGGCCACGACCATGGGCCCGGCAGGGAGCCCTATCTGCAGGTGTCAGCTGTCCACACATTCTGGGACGGGGCCGTTTAGAGCCCGAGCCCTGGGCCGGGACAGCACCAGGTACGAGCCTGCTGCTGTGACTCAGCGGCCAGGTCTGTTCCTTCCTTTGTGGCCTCCTCAACCACACGGGGGGGACTCTGTCCTGAGGTCAGAGCCCAAGCTTCTGCCCTGAAAAGGAAGAGTTCAGAGAGCAAGGGAGAAACTTCTACAACCCTCACTCCCCTGTGCAACACTGCACAACCACCTGGACCTGGTGCTGGGTCGAGGAGAGCAAGGAATCAAGAGGCCAGGATGAGGCCAGGACAGTGGTGGGGCTGGGTCAGGGCAGGCCACTGGCCTGCTGGTGCTGGCTTCCCAGGGCCCCACTGTTTGGGGCAGGAAGTTGGGCACAGGGTGGGGCAGAGGCCCTGCCAGAGCAGCGAGGGCAGTGGTGTGGGAATGAGCCCTGCAGGCAGTCTGCTCATCTACACACTGCTGACTTTGGGATGCAGCTCGAGGACCTGGCCGAGGACCTGGCTTCACCTCCTGCTCTCCTCTGCCCCCCCGCCAGCAGAACCAGCCCCTGGGAGACGAAATGCGCAGAGCAGCAGAAGCCTCCTCTCCTGGCCTCAGAAGTAGCAGATCAAAGGGGAAAGGGCATCTGTGAAGAGCAGGAGGCTTGCAAGACAGCCAGGGAGGGCTGAGGGTCCGTGTGTGCTTGTCTGGGCTTTGGGGGCCTGGCCCACTGCTCCCAGGCTGCCCTGCCTTTTCTCACCACTCCTGGCTCGTTGTCTCTTCCTCCAAGCAGATGGCTTTTCTAAACATGGGGTTTTTCTTACAGTTCTGTAAACACTTGCAGGGTGATGCTTCTCAGCTGAGAAAGCTGAGATGGTTCCATCAGGCCTTGCCATTTTTAATGTTTATGAGAGCAGAAGCTCCACACTGTGCTGTCTGAGACCTCAGAAAAGGCTTGTGACAGCAAGCGTGTGCGTTTGTGTGCATGCACGTGAGTGCGTGCATGTGTTCAGGGCCATGTTTGAGGTCAGAGGTCTGTGTGGTGTTGCGCTGCCCCAGGTCTGTCCAGAGACTGCAAAGCCTCAGGTCTGTTTCCCTCGATGCCCCACAGCCGAGCTCAGGATTAGGGTCTGGCTGCTGCAGGTGTGGCCTCCACTCCAGAGAGAGCCGGAGGGGCTGGGTGGCCCGACCTCGGTGCAGGAGATGGGGTGCTCGCTGGCTTCCAGGGCAGCAGCCTGGTGATGCGCGATCCTGCCTGGATTCCCAACGCCAGTGCATCCACCAGGACGAGGCAGAGCCGACAGCCTGTGCCACGAACACAGCCCTCACTGCCAAATGGCAGCTGACAGGTACGCATCTGGGGACAGTGAGCGCCTGAGGTCAGATGTGCTCCAGATGTGCCTGCACGCCTCCCCTTAGGAAGACCTCTGCTGGTCCTCCGGGTCCTGCAGCTGCGGCCTGCTCCTCCTCCCTCTCCATGCCAAGCTCAGAGTGAAAACAGAACCACTTCCTCAGCACCCCCGCTGCTCCTCTGGCCGCCCGAGGGCTCATTCCCACACCCAGCCCTGTTCTCTCAGCTTCTGGACACTGGATGCCGCCTGTCCCAGCCCCTCCTTGGAGGGTCCAAGGCCCCTCTGCTGTGTCCTCTGTGAGCAGGGCCTGGGGACAGGCTGTGCCTCCTGCTCCAACTGTGCAGTCTTCTGTCGTCTGCTGGACGCCCCGGGGAGTCACTGCCCCCCGACCTACGTGGCCAGTGAGGTGCAGGTGCCAATGGTGACGGCTCCAGGTGACAGCACAGGCCTGGCTGTGTTGTGGAGGCTGCAGGGCAATGCAGCAGCGATGGTCGAGGCTTTACAACAAGACACCTCGAAGTCCATTCTGGGAGGTGGCTGTGTGTTCCAGGGAGCAGAGGCCACCTTCCCCCATGGTGCGTGACCCGGGATCACTCACTGCTCTGGCAATGCCTCCTGTCTGCAGCTCTCCCACTCCTGGGGCCCTCAGGGTGGGGGACTGGGAGAAATCTGGGTGCCGGGGTGCAGCCTGCGGAAAGCACTTGGCCTGGCACACTCGAGGCCTGGGTTTGATCCCCGTGCCAACAGAGGGGAGCCAGAAGGCCCTGGACGTGGTGGCCACAGTCCCGCCAGAGACCAGCACCCCCTCGAAGCCTGGTTTCCTCCCTTCCAAGTCATTTTTATTTCCTGACCCTGTTTTAAAAACAGTACCCGTCCACATCCCCCCCGTCTTTGGGGCATGGCTCCCCAAACCCAACACGGCCGTTCCCACGAGAGGACAGAGCTTCTCAGTGTGGAGCGGGAGACACAGCACAGACCCCAGCCAGGGTCACTAGGCTGGTGATGTCTTGGAGCCTCAGTGAGCCACGCACACATGGGAGCCACGCTTCACCAGCTGTGCCCACAAGTCCCGCAGTCCTAACCTGCAGCGACCTGGGGTGTGGCCTAACTTGGAAACGGGGAGCCACAGGGGTCCTGCATTAAGATGAGGCCATGCTGGAGCTGGGTGGGGCCGCACCCACCTGACTGCTGTCGGAGCTCTGGCCGTGTGACGCACAGGCAGTGCGGAGCCTGCAGTAATTGTCCCCAGGCCCGAGGCTGCCTGGAAGAGCTGAGGCCAGCACAGACTCCTCCCTGGGAGGAAGCGGGGGCTTGGGGCCGCCACCCATCAGAACGAGGCAGTGAGTTCTGTCATTTGGGCTGCCGGGTGTCAGGCCTTGTTACAGGAGCAGGAGGACAGCACGTGGGCCAGTGCCCCACCAGAGCTGGGTCTGCTTGGGGAAGACCCATGCTGCCAGGCCACACCCTGAGCCCCAGGGCCCAGTTCCCGGCCCACAGCACCCCCCCCCCATGTCCTCCTCACCCCAAGTCTCTGGTCACCCCATCCTCGGGACAGCAGGTTCTCCCCAGGCCACCTCTCCGGATCTAAATCGCGGCAGACAATAATAACTTTCTAAGACCGTATTTGTTTCATTCCCCTGTTTTTGAGGCTGGGCGTGTTGTTCCTCTTCTTAGCAGCATTCCTAGAAGTCAGTTTCTTCTCTCCCGGGCTGAGAGCTTTTCAGATGGGGATGTCTGATGGTGCTGCTGAGGGGCTTGGACCTGGACACCTCCGGAGGGAACCCAGGTGGCCCGGGAGCCCCATGCTCGCGCCTCCCCAGGCTGGTCCTGGCGGTAGTGCCCCGGTGGCCCCTCCTGGAACACGAGGTAAGAAGGGGAGAGACAGGGCCGTGTTGACTGAGGGAGAAGAGGCACAACTGCCCTGGTCCTTTCCCAGCCACCGGGCCCCTGGCACAGTGGAGAGCGCCACCTTCTGGCAGGGATCCCTTGCTCCAGAAGAGCTGAGCTGACTGAACATCAGTGACTTCCTGGAGCCACCAGAGAGGGGAGGCCACAGCAACCCCCTGCCCCCAAACCAGAGTGACAGAGGAGGGGACAGAGAAGCCCTGGTCCCGGAGCAGAGCCCAGAGAAGGAAGGGACACGAGGACCAGCAGTTGTACCCTCCCGGACCTCAACTCCTGTCCAAGCGGACTCGACCCTCGAGAGCACCGACTTACGGACCTACCTTCAGGGCTCAGTGACAGTGACACAGATGGCTTGTGGGGCCCTGGGGACAGGCGAGGGCAGGATCCCCACTTTCCTGGGCTCGCAGCCTCGAGGAAGCAGATTCACAGCGGTGACTCTAGATACAATCTGACCTGATCCTGTTCCAGGACGGTCGTCTGCCAGGACGAGGTGCTGAGGGGACCAAAGATTGCTGACGCTGGGGATGCGTCATCTGGTGCCGTCTGCGCCCTGACTGAGACACAGCGGCCGGCCGGGGCCCAGGCGGGGGACGCAGGGCCCGGGGAGCCCCGCACAGAACGGGCCGGGCAATGAGGGGATCGGGCCCGGCTGCCCTGGCACCGCGGGGCACGAGCTGGGGCAGAGGAAGCTGACAGCGCTGCACTGGGTGGGCTGAGAGAAGGAGCCGAGAAAGCGCAGCCGACACAGGTGCTGCTCCCAGGGCCTGTGCCTGCGCCTGCGAGGGGGTGAAGGCTGGTTGTCTCCGATGTGGGGCTGGGTGGACGGACGCAGGGGAAGCCCAGGGGCGATGTCCACTCCCCCTTCCCTGCTCAGCCTGACACTGTCTGCACAGCCTGCGGGACAGCTGGGCTATGCCTGGAGGGCAGCGCCGCGACCCCTCTGACCTGCCGCACCTCGAAATTCAAGACGTCGGGGGTCATTTCAGATCCAAGCACTAAGAGCCTCTGTGATCCCTAAGACCCCCTTTAATGTCCCGGGTACGGAACACGGGGGCACATGTCAACCTTGTTTTGTCTTCAGTGTCACACGGGGCTCACTAAGTGCCCACGTTTCTCTCAGACCTGCATGCAGTCCTTCTATCAGCTTCCAGAGCACCTGGGACTGCAGGCGGACAGGCGTTGGCTCTTTAGGCTGAGCTTGCCGGCTGGGGAAGAGGAGGCAGAGCGCCTCACCGGGCCCGGCCGGGCCGGGTGGGTGCTGGGCCCTGAAGCCGCATGCCCCCGAGCCGCTCAGGGAAGAGGCCAAGGCGGGAGCCCCACGGCACACGGCCCTCCATTCAACCGCAGATTTCCTGTCTTCGCCCAGGGCAACAAGGTGGGGCTTTGCGCTGAAGACTTGCTGGGTTTCCTCCGCGCTCCCAGGCTGGCTGTCACTGCTGGTGTTTTGATCCCGGGTCTGCATTTCCAGCGCTCTCCTCTCTCCGGAGAGCCCCAGCTACCAAAGCCTTTGGAGCTGAAATACCTAAGACACCCCGCCGCCGCCCCTCAGGAGGGAGCCGGACCAGAGGGAGGAGGAGGCTCCAGGTGCTCAGGAGTCCCGGCTCGGGGCCTCGGCACACGGGGAACCTGTTTCCCGCCCTTGGGCCAACAGGAGGTGTCCGCCAGCCGGCCGGGAGCACAGCGGGGACACAGGGGGTGGCTTGGGGGAGGCTGGAGCGGAGGACACTTGTGCCCCCAGGAGACGCGGAGTGGCCCGGCCAGGGGAGGCTGGAGCTGAGCAGTGGCACCGCGCTGGAGTGGGAGGATGCACAACGCCAGGGAGCAGAGGCGCGGAAGACACTAAGCGGCAAAGGGTCCCCAGAGCCTGCTGGGCCTCCCTGCGCCCTCGGGGAGTCAGAGCCCGGCTGCAGGCTCACTTCCTGCCAGCCTTCGAGACGCGGGGCGCTTCCCCGAAAGTGAATCTCCACAGATAAAACTGAAGTGCCCCGAGCGCTCAGAATGTGCCACGTTGTTCCGCTCAGTATTCTGTGGCCGCTCACTGAGTGCAGGGCGCCTGAGGCTTGCGTGGAGGGGCACCGCGGGGAACAGCATCTCCGGCTGCTGGCCGAGCTCAGACGCCGGGCTGAGGCCAGCGCCCACAGCCCGCTCTGCCCACTCCGACGCTCCCACCACCTGTCGCATGGTCAAGCGCTTTTCAGCTCCTGCTGTTGCAGACCTAGGCTGTATGTGACTATGAGAACAGTGACGGGCATCATTTAAAAATGAAAAATAAGTGGAATACGTGCTGAACGCTTGTCATCCCAGCATTCTGGGAGGCCGAGGCAGAAGGACCGAGCGTTCAGGCCCAGCCTGGGCAACTCAGCAAGACTCTGCCTCAAAATAAAAAAGTTTAAAGGCTGGGGATGGAGCTCAGTGTGAACACGCTGGGTTCAATCTCCAGGGCTGCAAAGTAAGTAAGTAACTGCCAGGGAGCCAGCTCAGCATTGTCTTCTTCATCCTTACACCGATTTCAAATACAAGGTGCTGCCCATGTGAGAGCTTTATTTCCGTTCCCAACCCTTACCCTGGCAGAATGCTTTATACCATCTTCTTTCATTATTTTCTTAACAAGAGTCACTTTAAACTGAGCCTCCAAAGTGATCTTGTCTTCAACTTTTGTCTTGTTCTGGTTTTTGTTTACGTTGATTTGTCTTGTTTTGTGTTTTGCAACAGGATCTCAGAGTAGCCCACTCTGGCCTGAACTTGCAATCCTCCTGCCTCAGTCTCCTGAGAGCTGGAGTTACAGGTGCATAAGCACTCGGCTTTTGTCTGTAACTTTTTTCCTGCCTCCATGTAGATATTCTTTCACATTTCTCTTCCTCAAAATGACTTGCAAGCTAAAACTGAAGAGCTTGCTGCTTCCCCCATGTGCTGCCTCCTCTGCGATTGATTCAAGCTGCTTTCTCTTTGCTCTCTGGAATATTCCCCAACCTCTACCCGGACTCAGATCCACGCTCCAAACCAAGCTAAGATGCTGCCTCCCCCAGGGCCACAGCGTCATGTCAGAGCAGCTCTCCTCACTGTTCCCTACAGACTTTGGGTGGCATCATTTCCAGGCTGGGGCTGTGTGGTTGGCTTCCTGTCCCACCAGACTGTGGCCTCCTCTCTATGCCTCTGCGTGGTGTGCTCGTCTGCACTGCTCCCGTGACAGTGTCACTCGTACACACGTTTTGTGGAGGCCAGGCACATTGACAAGGAATCCCAACACTCTGGGAGGCTGAGGAAGGTGGATTGGAAAGCCTGGGCAATCCTGTTTCAAAATAAAATAAATAGGGTTAGAAATGCAGCTCTGTGGTAGAGCCCTTGAGAGTGTGCATGAGACCCTGGGTTTGATCCCCAGCACCCCAAGCACACGTGTGCACTCCCTTCACACACTCTGCCTCTCTAGCACATGCACTGGACCCCGTGGCCGTGCTCCCCAGCAAGTCATGCCCACCCCTTCCCTGGTCATGTTCTCCTCGCCAGCATCTGGTGGCCAGAGCAGCATGGCCTGCTTGAGGCTCCTGCAGGGCAAGGCCGGGCTCTCCAGGGAGCTGCAGCCCCTGCAGCAGGGACCAAGACCACAGCCTGCAGACACCACGGGGAGGAGAGGGGAAGGCAGATGAAGGAAGCCTGACACCAGGGCCGCTGCTTCCTTACCTGTGGCTGATGGAGTCTGCTGAGGAAGCATCCCCGTGCCACTGTATTCCTGTTTAAAGGTGTCCGTGCAGATGCAGCACAAACCTGGGGGAAGAGGGTGTTCATAAGAAACCCTGCACAGAGCTCCAAGGCCCAGCAGAGACCCCCACAGGAGCCACACCGATGTCGTCCGGGGGAACCAGCCCCAGCCCACACAGAGACTTTCCGGGACGAGGGGCAGGAGCTCTCACTGAACCCCTCAAATAGTCTGGGGCCAAAGCAGAGGGTGACTCCTGGGAGCCAGGCCTCCAAGCCCTTGCTCCGCCTTGGACGAGGCCAGTGGTTTGCAAGAACAGCAAGCCAGCACCCTCCTTCCTAGAGACGCAGATGTTGTAGAAAGCAAAATGGCCCATTTGAACTTTACCAAAAGCATAGGCATTCTAGCTAAACGATCAAGATTTGGCACTAGAGCATAGCACGTGGCTCAAAACTCATTTTGGGGATGAGAGGAAAAACTCGTCCCAAAAGTCTGAGTGGCATAGGTGGTCAGAGGCGCACACACAGGGAGCCAAGGAGGGGCACATGAACCCCACTGGACGGGCTCCCAGACGTCCGTGCCCAGCCTTTTGGCCCAGCCACCCTCCCGATCAGGAGGCCTTGGCAGCATCCAGCTGCCCTGTGACCCTGGGCAGGGAGGTCAGCCTGAGTCAAACTGCAAATCACAGTGGTTTCCAGAAGACAGCCCAGCCGGCTGGGTGAGACCAGAAAGGACAGACGGGGACAGAGAGGTCCCCCCTTTAAAAGGTCTCCACAAAAGGCAGAGTTCTCCTGGACCAACCTTGACCCCACTGACCTCAAGCCCTTGTTACCTAAGGTCAACTTAGCCCTGCAGAGATGGTGCTGGATGGCTCTAACTTGGGTCACTCACAGCCAACAAATACGTCTTTGAAAGGTCATCTCTGGGCCAGAAACCGGCAGGTTCTTTCCTTCCAATTCATGTATTACCCAGAAATCTCCTTGGGTACTATAAGAAATTTAAGCTAATTTATTTTCTTTTATTTTTTGCAATACTGTAGGTTGAACCCAGGGCTTTCACACTAGATATATCTCCTCCAGTCCTTCTTTAGTTTTAGTTTGAGGGTTTTGTGTTGTGTTTTGTTTTGTTTTGACTTTGAGACAGGGTCTTGCTAAGTCACTAAGTTGCCCAGGGTGGTCTCAGACTTGCAATCCTCCTGCTTCAGCCTCCCAGTGTGCTGGAATTACAGGCATTCTCTCCTCCCACGCCAGCTTTGGAGCTGTCCAATTTGAAACCGTCTTCATAACTCAGGTGCTGCAGTGATTTTCACTAACACAGATGTCTCTGGAGAGTCCAGGTGAGAGACATGCACAGGAGGGAGCACAGGAGGCTGAGGACTTACATTTCAGGGGTCTGGATAAATCCTGTCTTCGGAGAAATCGTCACCAGTCTCTCTGGGGCACAGGACAGTGCCAGGAGAGAAGAGTAGATGGCCCAAGAAAGGCCACACTCCTCACTGTGAGTGTCACCAAGAGGGCAAACCGGGGGGGAGGCCCAAGGCTAGTTCTGTGGTTGAGGGGTCTCAGTGGATGAACAATCTGGACAAGGTGTGTGTTGTGGCTATGAGTCTCAACGTCATCTGAGCAACAGGACAATTGAGAGACCGGAGGCATCGTCCTCAGCCCTGAATTGCCTCCCACACAGTTACTCACTTCCAGACTCCCCGGCTGGTCCTGGAGCTGCCCTTGGAAGAGCAGGGCTTGCCTCCAAGTTCTGGTCTTCAAACTCTGTCCTTGTTCAACTCAACTTGGCCACATGGTCCTGGGCGTTAGGAAATCAAGCTAAGTCCGGTGCAGCCCTGTTCCCCTGCGCTTGGCTCGGGGAAAGGCAAGCTGAGCCGCGGACAGAGGGAGCAGCTGCCATCCACAGGACAGGAAGGGTGGCAGGCGGCAGGAGAGGCAGAGAGAGCCACACGCAGGCAGTGGGGCAGGGACAGGTCAAGTCTTCTCTGACTGGCCCGCAGGGGCTCCCCAAGCCAGGGTACCCTGGACAGGACCCTTGCTGGGGAGCTGTGGGACTGGTCAGCCTAGCCTGAGCCCACAGGGCAGAGCGGGGCCCATGGCCTTGTCCCCGGGGCACTGGGCAGGCAGCATCCGGGCAGTGTGTCCTGCAGGAGCAGGCCCTGCTCACCCCTGGTGCCCTACGGTGGTGGGCACTGGTGGCTCCTCTCCAACACGTCCCAGTTGTTATCCCAGAGCTGAGACTCAGACTGCTGGTCTGCTGAGGACCCTGGACAGCCAGGTGGCCCGAGCGATTCCAAAGATTCTTACCTGGGCCAGGAGCAGGGTGCACATGAGGGCTTGGGGCTTGAGGATGAGGACAGGTCCAGGGACAGTGGCAGAGAACTGCCCAGGACATGGCCCTGGAGCCCAAGAAGGAATGCAGCTCAGTACTGAGCACAGCCCAGGGGCCATCAGGCTCCTGAGCACAGAGCAAGGTCACCTTCTGAGTGGCCTTATGCCACCACGTTTGTGTCACAGCAGCCACAGAAAATGCATGCTCACAGGACCTGTGACTGAAAATGCTTCTGACTGTGTAGGACACGAAGGGGCTGCAGCAGTGAGGTCTGGATGATTGCCACTGCCCAAATAAAACCTGAAAACACTCAAGAAATGTGGAGCCAGGCAGCAGGAGAAAGGAGAAGTGCTACTCAAGGGCAGCACGGGGGATTCCGAACAGGTCAGAGAAGGCTGGCTGTGGCCACCCAGTGGCCTTGGAGGAAGCCATCAGGGAATCAGAGGAACTTTGAGAGGCTGAAGATGGGTGACCTTTGCGATGTGGGAAATGTGTCTAATGGACCTGTGATGCAGCTGAAGAGACCAGGTCGGTGCTGAATTGCCACCTGGGCTCTGCTTTATACTTAACACAAACTGTAAAGGGAGAGAGAGAAGGGAAAGAAAGGAGTGTTTAAAGTCTTTGGAATTATTTGGTTTGAAAATTCCTGGCCTAGTGGAGCAGTGGAGGTGGAAGAGCGTGGAAACCACACTGGTGTCTGGAAAGCTGGGGCTGCAGTGCGTTGCGGGCAAGGATGCCCTGATCCCCGGAGGCCGTCAGAGTCTGCAGGACACAGAGGAGATGCTAAGCAGGGGACGGGAGGCCCCAGAGGAGAAGACAGAGCAGGAACTGGCTGCTGCTAAGAAGTCAGACGCCAGAAATAGCAAGGGGTCCTCGAGCACACGAAGACACACACAATGAGCTTCAAGGAGGCGCAGAGTCCCCGCCAACACCCACACCAAGGCCTCAAGAACACGCCGGCACCACCACGGCCACGGTGGCCACTCAAGAAGCACAGACATGGATGAGGCTGAGGAGTTCATGCAGGACCTACCGACCAGCAAGCGCCTGCCGAGAGTTCTGCAGCCAGGTCCACACCAGGAGGGTTCGGAGAGGAGTGACCAGGACGAGCTCACGACAGAATCAGAACCAGAACAGCAGGCGCTGCACGAGAATGTGCTGGAGATCAGTGAACCTGCTCCTAACAGTTCCTCTGGCAAGTGCTCCCTCCGCAGCCGACCACCCAAACACACCAAGAAGAGGACGGAGGAAGACACCGGCCAAAGGCATTGGAGGAACACCGTGCTCTGCACCTGGTGGGGTAGGGCAGGAGGGAGAATCCTGCTGTTGATCACGTTGAATTTCTACAAAATCAACTGTTTGCAAATCCACCGAGCTTCCGGACTATCCCAATGCCACTGCTGAAACCTCCATGGAAAGGGCTGACCGCCTGCAGTTAAAGGGCCTGAAAATGTAGCTTCTGTCCTAAGTCAGTCGACTCGTCCTACATCTGTGAGACTTCTCTGGTGCTGGCAGAGAGCGGTTCTTCAAAGCCTTGGGCTTTCCCTTGTATATAAGGGTGCAGGCGTCGGGCTCCTTGAGAGCTGTGGTTTGGTCCTGTGTTACGGCTCCATCCCTCTTCGCCCCAGCCCCACCTTATGGAGCCTGTGGCACTGATTAAAATGGGCGCGTTCTCCGTGGCCTTCTCAGGAGAACTCTGTCAGGTTTCTGCTAGGATGGCCTGGACCTAGTGTTGGCCTGAGGAGTGGGTGACACAGAAAGGTTGCTCCATGCTGTTTTGCCACTGGGTTTGCTCTGTCATGGGGCCGCCCTCACGGTTTTCCTACTTTTACTTGGCCCAAAAGGCTCTGCAGAGCCTGTTTCTTTTCCTACTTTTAACAAAACTTGGCTACCATTAAAAAAGAAAGAAAGAAATTTTTTAAATGGCCGTGTTCTCATGAGAGCAGGCAAGATTGTTAAATCCCAGCTATGCGGTTTTTCAACACAGCTGTAAGGTCCTTGTTGCCGTTATGATAACTGATGCACAACTCATTGGAAAGATGAAGTTATGATTTGCACTGTCTATTAAATGTCTCAATTAATTGTCATTAAAAAAACAGAAAAGTCCCAGACTCTCTGGAAATAGCTCTGGACAGCCAGGTGTGGGCCACACACCTGTAATCCCAGCTGTTTAGGAGGCTGATGCAGGAGGATCGTAATGTAGGCCAGAGTGGGTAACTTAGCAAGAGCTGTTTCAAGACAAAAGTCCGGGGTTGCATCTCAACAGTACAGCCCTGAATTCAAGCCCTGGTACTGCACAGACCAGCTAAGAGCAACAAGCACTCCAGCCCCTCTGGACAAAGTGACCCAGACCCTCCCAGGAGAGAGTGCGGTGTATCTGTAGACGCGGCTGTCTGTAGAGTCCTTTGCTAAGATCCCCCAGAAATTCAAGTTAGTGAAGTGCATCAGAGACTTTTCAGTTGTTTTAAGGTGGGGCTCTTGGGGTGTCAGGAGGGTAAATACCTCTGGCCTGTGGGAGGGGTGTGTAACTCGAGGGCAGAGGCAGTTGGGGAATGAGCTTCCCAGCCGGTCTCCGGGGGCTCAGATCTTTGTGCAGAGCCCTTTCACAGCCTTGGCTGGCCCACAGGACAAGCACAGATGGACAGGAAGTGGCTCAGAATTCTTTAGCTAGATTATTAAGGCATTGTCGGTTTTGCTTTGCTTTCTGGGATCATTCTGCTGTTGCATTAAAAAGTAAATAAGGCTGGGAGCAGTGGCCCACACTTGCAGTCCCAGCCCGTCAGAAAGCTGGGCCAGGAGGATCACTTAGGTCCAGGAGTTCAAGGCAGCACAGCAAGACATCATCTCCTAAACAGAGAAGTAAATCAGACTCACAGACAGGACACCATTGCTATTCACCTAGGCAGAAGGCACAGAGGAGGATGGTACTAGGAAACTGGTTACAAAAGGAGCAAATAAAAGAAAACGCAAGAATATTTTCCCTGAGTAGCATTTGCCCCGTGACTTGAAAATGTCTTAGTTATAATAATGAATATTTTTAAATGCCCCTTATGTTCTTGGTTCTAACAAATGTTATTTAATCCTTATAATCCTAAGGGATCACTCATTTTCCTTCAGTGCTGGGGATGGAGCCTGGGACTTGTGCGTGCCAAGCAGATGCTGCGCGCAGAGCCACACACCAGCTCTGAGGGGCCAGCCCCGAGCATCGAGTCCTGTCCTGGCTTCGCCAAGAGAAACAGCTCTGGGACAGCAGCAGGTCTCCACACAGACAGGGAGCCTTCACCTCCACACGCATCAGGAGCCTCTGCGATTCTTCTGAACCAGACCAGGGCAGATCCCACAAGGCCCCAGGATGAGTTCTAGCCACAGGAAGCAGGCAGAGGTGACAAACTCACTTCCAGAAGTGGTTGGCAGAAATCCCACCTACCCTCTGTGCCTGGGTGGCAGTGTGGACCTCTGCCCCAGTCGTGCACAAGCACAGATGCTGGACTCAGAATGGCATGGGATGAGTGAGTGGTGTCATGCAGCAGTTCTCAGCAGCTCCCAGAATCACACGTGGGCCTCCCACAGCAGCACGCAGAAAGCAAGCCTGATGAAACTGAGTCTACAAGCTGCTCACCACCACCCCGACAGGCTCTTATGCAAGGCCATTGTTACTTCAAATGTCTAAAAATTTATTTTAGAACAAACTCGTAAATTGTTGGACTCCAAGGTGACAAGAGACACAACGCAGCTCTCTGGAAATGTGCTCGGGCACTCTGTAGGTGGGTCTGTGATGACAGTGAAGGCCCAGCTGGATTCTGGTTCGCTGTACACTTGGGATTCAGTGCCTATGCTGGACCACAGCAGTTCATAGAAGCCAGGACACAGGAGTGTGGGGGTTTCTGACTGACTACTGGCAGTGCTGGGGTTGGACCCAGGGCCTTCCCACTGAGCTGCACCCCCAGCCTGAAAATAAATTTTTCATTCTTAGACCGGGTCTCACTAAGTCACTGAGCCGTCCAGGCTGGGTTTGAGTTTGGAGCCTCCTGGAGTGCTGGGATTATGTGCCACTGTGCCCAGCCTTCTGACCTTTTAAAACCTGGAATCCTCCTTATATCCACTGGAAACAAAGCCTGAGCTGTAACCGGGCACGGGCTCCCTGACACAGCATGTGTGCAGACGCAGCAGGCCTGTGTCTATCAGCCACTGTGTGCAGTGGCCGCGTCGTGTATGTGTGTCGCTCATTTAACCTTCACAACGACTCTACGCTGTACGTACTGTTATCACCCACACCGCAGAGGGGACTGAGCAACTCGGCCAAGGCAAAACTAAGTAAGTGACAGAAATTTGATTTGAACCTAAACTGGACCCTTACCACGCACGGCGACTGTCACTCCTGAGTTTGGAAAGATGCCTTCGTGTGCGTCATTAGTTAAAAACCAAGTGGAGTTGAGTAGGTATGAAAAGCACTTTTTTTTTGCCAATGTAGTTTAAGACTTGAATTGCTACTAGATTGAAAAAATAGGCAGAAATAACTTAGTGAGTAAGACATGGGTTTAATATAAATTTGAGGTTTTGCTCTACTCTTGGGAATTCACAGAATGCCTTGGAAAGCTACAGTAGCTGGTCTGAAACCTAAGACTGACGCAAAGGCGTACTGCTGTTCTCGACAGGATGAAGACGCGGAAGTCCTGCATTTGGTGGGAAACTGGAGACAGGTACAGCATGGTCACAGGAAGCACACAGGACACCACACTCACTCCTCAAGCAGCTGGGATGCAGAACCACGCAGAGCACCCTCGCCTCTGCACTGACACTGTGTTGGCCTCCCGTGTCTTCTTCCACTACTACTGTGACCACTTGCTGGTCCCGTCCGCAGGGCGTGATCTGTACACGCCTCGGGCGGGGTTGGCATAGGTACAGGACACATCTTGGTTGCTACTTTTGTCACCTTTTCTTAGCCCCCATCTCTGACCCCCTTCCCCCTTAAGAAAGATCCATCTCCCTACTTCCTATTATCTACCTTTTATTTTGCTCTTTGTTTATATTTGGGTTTCTCATATAACAGAAACCATGTGATATTTAAGTTGTGAGTCTGATTTATTTCACTTAACATTATGGTCTCAAGGTGCATCCACTTTTCTACAAATGACTCAAGTTTATCCTTTTTTATAGCAGAGTAGTATTTCACTGTAGGTAAATACCAAATTTTCTTCATCCATTCATCTATTAATGGGTGTATAGACTCCCTCCACGATTTAGCTTTTATGACTTGTGCTGCTATTAACATGGGAGATTCTGGGCTGGGGATTTAGCTCAGTGGTTCCGCCAACTGCCTCATAGCATAAGGACCCGAGTTCAATCCCTGGTACCAAACAAACAAACAAACATGGGAGATACTAAATATTTACCAGTTTATAGATGTTTTTAAGGAATTAATCAGGAAGATGATGGTCCATAAAGCCTACCTCAGTAAATCCTGGCCAGAAGTTGCCAAACTATCTGTCCATGTTCATCATCAACATTTCCCATGGCAGGGAGCTTGGGCTTTAAGTGCTGGTCAAGTTGGAGGAGTTCATCAGCACCATTCATCAAGAACAAAGAGCTTTGGGTGAACTGGGTGAGGGGCAAACTCCGGGAGGCTGAGGCGGGAGGACTGCCAGTTTGAGCTAACCTGGGCCACTTAACAACTTGGTGAGACCCCGTCTCAAAATAAAAATTAATAAAAGGGCTGGGGATGTGGCTCCGTGTGAAGGCCCTGGGTCCAGTCTTCAGTACTGGGCAGAGGCAGAGAAAAGTATTTTGTTCCTCCTCTCAAAACCCTGGTAAGCCCTGTATGCTGCATGAAGCCCTTTGCTTGGTGCTGTTTACGGTGTTAAGAGAGTGCTGCTCCCAAAGGCGGCCATAAACACTTGGTGCAGGCGCAGCAGAGACACCGAGCTCTCACAGAGCCTGGGTGGCTGCGCCGAAGCAGGGAGGTGCTGGGCCAGCACTGCAGCACACAGTGCTCTTCCCTCACCATCACTTTCCCTTTTCTCCTCCACCAAACAGCACAACTGGGAACACGCACCTCTTCCAGGTCAGGAGCCCTGCAGTAGGGTGGGGAGGAAGAGAGAGACCTCCCGGGCCCATGGCTCCCTTGCTGTCCCTGTGAATTCCTTCCACTACTTTCACTGCTTTGGCCTAAACACTTTTTCCTCTTGTCCCCATTGGTCTCACTTTGCAGAGCCTCGCTGTGCTGCTCAGCACCATCAGGCTTTATGCTTCCTTTTTTCTTCTTTCTTCCCCATAAGTTACAGCACACAGAACCGGAAACAAGCTCTTATGGGAAGAGAAGACCATTGCTGGCAAGGAAAGATGGTTACTGTCTGGATCCCAGCAGTCATGCCAAGGCATCCCACTGCCATATTTCACTTGTGTACATATGTGGCTTATTTCCTAAATGCACTGTTACAAACCCTGAAATAAATGCACTAAATTCTGTGTCCGAGAGACCTGTGGACACCAGCAAAGACAACTCGAGGCCCAAAAACAGAGCCACTGTCTGTGTGGTTAAGGAAAAGAAAACACACAGGAAGTGATGAAGCATGGGTCTGACGAGCTCATGTTTGAATTCTGCGTTATCGTTACTGGCTGTTTGACCTTGGGAGAGTTTCTTACCATCTCCAAGCCCATGCCCTCCTCTGATGATGCTTTAGCTATCGCTATTGCTGGTGTTAGTATTTCAATTTCCAAACATTTTATACTCTGAGTTTCTGCCTGTGTTCCAGGGTGTTTTTGTCTCTTAAAATGTGGAATTTAGGGATATGTTTCCTATGCTAGACCTAGTGTAACCAGGACAGCATACGTGAGACCAAACTCTCCTTGTCCTGGAATCTAAATCTATGAACATAGCACAGGATAGCAGCAACAACCACACATACTGTTGGCTCAGCTGCAATCAATACCCCTAGGTCTTTTCCTGCAAACTGCAGAAATATCTGGGCTGCCCATGCCTCAGTGCGACTCCATTGCAGCAAATGCAATGGAAATAACCAAGAAGTAGGGATTACATCTGTCTCTTTCTCACCTCTCACACCTCCCAGCTCAGTCAGTTGCTATAGATTATTGGTCTCGAAAAGCAGAAGGGTAGCAAGCTGGATACGCTAGGACAGGAGAATGGAAGTGTGCTGCCAGGAACTAGGGAAGTGCCATTCAGAGTGCATGACTCTCAGTTAATAAGTATGACCTTGTTAGAATCTGTTAGTAGCCCCATCTGTCTCCCTCCAGCTGTCACACTTCTGTTTCTTCTTCTTTTTGTAGGACACTCTGAGGGAGTTCTGAGGTCAAGGACATGAGTCAGAATTGGGGAGAATCTTGCCTTTGTCTTGGTCCTGCTTCTCCATGTACAAGCTACTTAACCGAGCTGAGTTTCTGCTCATCTGTAGAGTGAGAACAGTCCTTCCTTGCTCACCCAGTTCTGAGCAATGACTGAGATGGAATTGCCAGAGCTCATGGCACAGAGCACAGAGCAAAGGCTGCACCATAGACAGCCATTCCAAAGGGTGGCTATATCAGTCACTTTCCCATCCATCACTGGGACAAAATACCCAAGACCCAAAACTCAAAGGAGTAGAGGGTTCAGTCCATGGTCAGGTGATTTCCAGGAAGAAAGGGCAAAGTGGAGAGCATGGCAGAAGAAAGCTGCTCAAGCCATAGCAGCCAGAAAGCAGGAGTGGGGGATGGCAGCAGCGAGTTGAGAACAAGAACACCCTTCCTAGTCACACCCCGGTGACTCACCTCCTCCAACCGGCCCCACTAACCAGCATGGGAGCTATGAATTCATCAATGGATTAATTCACCGATAAGCATAGCACCCAGTGATCCAGTCATCTTCCAAGGCTCCATCTCTGAACACCTCTGCACACGAGACTTTTGGGGGATATCTTAGATCTAAGATACAACATTCCACCAAAAGACTCATGTCCGTGTCATTATGCAAAATGCATTTAGTCCATCTCTAAGAGTTACCAAAGCCCTAATAGCTCCAACAGTACTGAAAAGTCTCCAAAGTCTCCTCTCAGGCTCAAGGCAAACTCTTAGCTGTAAGTCCCTGTCTAAAAAAAAGTTGAATATTTCGAACATACAATAGCACAGGGTAAACGTTCCCATTTCTAAAAAGAGGAATAGGGTGTTAGAAAGGAAGTGAGCCAGAGCAAGACCAAAACCCAGCAGGACAAACATTAAATCCTGTAGTTCAATGTCCAGCACCCTGGCCCAATTGTGGTGAGCTATGAACTCCAGGGTCCTTAGGCAGCCTAACCCCTATGACCTTGCTTGTTGCAGCCCACAAGGCCTCTCTCTTGGGCTGGCTCCACTCACTGCCTGCAGCTTTCTTCAGCAGACATTTCACCTTCCTGGGGTCTCCACTGTACCCTCAACGTCAGTCTCACAGCTTCATGCGTCACTCATTCATTGGGGGCTCCTTGCCTGATCTCCCAGGCCTTCCTTTGAAATCCAAATGGAAGTCTGCCTGACCCCAAAACTCTTCTACGCTACATGTGAAAAAAACCCAAAACACAACACTACATGAATGATGTGAAGGTCAGCCACCAGCTTGAGCAATGGCTGCAGCAGTCTCTGAGCGCATGGATAGCTAGACTTGGGGATAATCTTCCATAGGTGCCCCTGGATGAGCAGGGTGCTTCGGGATTCTTCTCTTAAAACAATGTCTTTCAAAAGAGTTTACTCTTACTGCCTTGAACCTGAGATGAGTAGAGTCTGACCAATTCCTAAGAAGCCCTCAAGTCACGCTTTCAATTGTCTCAGTGCAAAGTACTTGTGTGTGTGAGTGTGCGCGCGCGCATGTGTGTGTGCATGTGTGAGTGTGCATGTGCATGTGTGCGTGTGTGCGTGTGCACGTGTGCATGCACATTATTAGGGACTGAACCCAGGCCCTCTGCCCTGAGCTACATGGCCAAGTCTGGGCTTCCTTTGAACGCCCCTGACCTTGTCAGCAGCCACATTCTCCTTGGGGCCCAACTTTGCTTGCTCCCTTCCTGGCCAAGTTGCACATTTTTCACATCATTAAGCTCTGCTTTTTGCTCCTGATCCTCACTATAGAT
The DNA here is from genome assembly GCF_000247695.1 of Heterocephalus glaber. The sequence goes on from NW_004624731.1 coordinate 5,993,625, forward strand.
CTAGCAGCCAGCAGTATCCATGTTTCAAGTGGAACATAGGGCTGCCTTGACATTTCTTCTGCCAGATTAGCCTACCACCTTTAAATTCAGTCTCATAGAAGGTCTTAGGACACGGACAAAATGTAGACAAATTCTTTTTCAGAATGAAACATTCATGGTCTCTAGTCCAGGTTCCAAAGAGCCCTCATTCCCATCTGAACCCTCATGAGCCTGACCCTTACTGTCTACATTCTTATAAATATTCTGGTCTTCTGAGGTCCCACCAGAATCTCCCATCAACCTCTGTTTACAACATTCTAGAGATTCTCCAGCCTGCATCTCTGAACTTGTCCAAACTCTTCCCATAAACTGGCTCCAAAGTCTTTGGAAATTCATGGTCAAGTATAGTAACAGCAATGATCCTACTTCTCTCGAACAAATTTTCTGTATTAGTCATTTTTTCATTGTTGGAACAAAATACCTAACACTTGCAGTTTAAGGGAGAAAAAGTTTACTTAGGCTCACAGTTTGAGGGTTCAGTCCATGGTCAGTTGACTCTAAGGCAGAAATAGCATGGTTGAAGGGCCTGGTGGAAAACAGCTGCTCAATCCATGGCAACTAGGAACCAAAGAGAGAAGGAAGAAGTCAGGGAAAAGGATACATCCTTCTAGTTCACACCCCAGTGACCTGTCTTTCACAAGGATTCAGCTCCTAAGAGCACATTCAACTGTGAACTCACCAGTGGACTTATCCCCTGCTATGTGTAGCATCCCTATGATCCAAACATCTTCCAAAAGGCCCACCTCTGAACATGAAACTTTCATGAGACATTTTAGATCTAAACCATAACAGGGGCTTTTTGGGAAACTATGGCCTCCAGGACAAGTTCAGACTCCTTGTCATAGCCCAAGACCTCTTCTGACGTGGTCCTGCCTCTTCTCTCCACTCTCCAAAATGGTCTGCACTCTAGCTTTGCTAAACTGCCTGTAGGTTCCCAAATATCCTTTGCTCTTTCATACCACTATGACTGTTCTCGTTGGAAAGCTGTTCCAGCTCAACTAGGAAGCTTCAGCTCCATCCTTCACATTCCTTTCACATTCCATAGTTCTCAGTTCCATGTGAAGCACACGTGGGAAGGTTGTTTTCCACAGACAAGATTAGGCATGCTCAGGGTGGGATGGCCATTGACAGGTACTTTCCCACAGACTTCTTGCACTTCAGCTCCCCTTGCCTTTTGTATGTATAAACACTAAGGCAAACAAAGTATTCACATCCCATAAATATCTACCAACTGGAACAACTATACCCCCATTAGCAACAGAAAAGCATTAGACAGTAACAGCACAGAGTTAACTATCTACAGATTCATTAAACTTAATGGTTATACTAGTCAAGATAGAGGAAGGTAGGGAATGGAGAATGAAAAAAGTAAATTTTGAAAAATTAGTAAATGGGAAATGAGAATGAGGAAAGAAAAGTGAGATAGAGATCTTATTGAGAAGTAAAAGGAAATTAATCGTATTAGATAAAAGTAGCAGAAACAAGAAAACAAGAAAAAGAAAAAACAGAGAAAAATAAAAGAAAACTAAAAGAAAAAGGTAAGCAGAGGGGAAAAAAGAGAAAATAAAAATACTAATGAAGGAAAAAGAAAGACATTGAATTTAAACAAATCTTCTGTACTTTTGAGTAGGTGGTTTCCAGAGTCTGCAGTCTTGGCACCCAACCAGCCATGATTTTCTCTGCCTACCTTTCTGGCCTGTAGGTTGTGATGTGCCCCCAATCCTGAGACCCCTCTGTCAGTACACCACAGACTGTGTTAACTGTCCAAGCCAAGGTATGTCCTTGCTCATGTCGGTAGAAAGCAATCAGATCATTAGTCTCTGGTGGATGTAAGCCACAGGCCAGGGTCCAAGCAGACTGTTGGACTTAACGCCAGCACTTTCAGACCCAGACACCTCTGAAAGCCACACTCAAAAGGCCTGGTTTCTTACTGTTTCTTACTGTTTTCTTCCTGGCTTGAGTTTCAGCTTCTCAGGGGGTCTACGTCCACCTCCCACCCTCTCCAAGGTTGTATGCGATGGCTGGCTCTCACTCTGTCACCGTGGGAGGGTGACTCTGGAAACCCTTTCCTTTCCAGGCATTGGCCTCTTCCAAGATCATGCTGATTGGCTGCATGATGCCTTTGTTGTCCCAGCCAAGGTGAAACAAAGTGCAGAGCTGATTCAGAGTTGGCAGGTGGACAGGGCCTGGCCGTGTAATCCATAGCTGTGGAGATGGTTAAGGGTCAACGAGTGGCTACACGGCTTGCCCATGGGGCTACGGACATGGCTTATGCCTCTTCTCTCACTCGCTGCCTTTCCAATGCATTGAGAAGCAGCACATAACACAGATTTACCTTAATAACTTTAAATTACAGGACAGTGTCATTAATGACATGCACACTGTTGTGCAACAATATTTAGAATATTTTAGGCCTCCCATGGGCTGGTGGCGGGAGTGAGTGGGAGTTGGCGGGCGAGGAGCCGCCACCCGGCCCGCGAGGTCTCCAGTGTTCGGCTGGGTGGCCAAGGTGCCTGAGATCATCAGCTCCATGCACCAGGCTGGGAAGATCACCCTCCAGGAGGAGCTGCGCTGCCCGTCTGAGTTCGATGACACCTTTGCCAAGAAGTTCGAGGTCCTCTTCTGTGGCTGAGTGATGGTGGAGCACAAGAAGGCCGCCGGCCCTGATCGACAGTGCAACCACACCAGCTGCAGCCTGAGGGTGGACACGAGCCGCCCTTGAAGGGTCCCGTGCCCCCGCCCCAGGGGTCCCTTCCCCTCGAGCCCCAAGGCACCGGGCCATGCGCAAGTCCTTGTCGCACCCCGGGCTGTGCTCGCTGGCCTACAGGAGGGAGTTCCAGGATGGCAACCTGCGGAGCTGCAGTTTCTTCAGCTCCTTCAAGGAGAATGGCATCGAGAACCACCTGATCAGCGGGCACTATACCATGCAGCCCACAGACACTGAGGAAAATCGAACTGCGCTCTTCACCTCTGGCCAATCTGAAGTTTACCTCATCAGTCCTGACACCAAAAAAACAGCATTGGAGAAAAGTTTTAAGGAGATATCCTTTTCCTCTCAGGGCATCAGACACATGGACCACTTTGGGTTTATCTGCCAGGAGTCTTCAGGCGGTGGCGGCTTTCATTTTGTCTGCTCCATGTTCCAGTGCACAAATGAAGCTCTGGTTGACAAAATCACGATGACCGTGAAACAGGCTTTCATGGCGGCCACGGTGCAGCAGAGGGCGAAGGCACCAGCCCAGCTGTGTGAGGCCTGCCCCTTGCAGGGTCTCCACAAGTTCCGCGAGAGGACAGAGGGAATGAATTTTTCCAAAACCAAATTAGAACTCCAGACACACCTGACGACACTGACTAATCAGGAGCAGGCAACTATTTGTGAGGAGGTGCAGAAATTGAGACCAAGAAATGAGCAGCAAGAGAACAAATTGATTATTTCTTTTCTGAGATGTTTATATGAAGAAAAGCAAAAAGAACACATCCATATTGGAGAGATAAAGCAGACACCCCAGATTACAGCAGAGAATACTGACAGTGAATTACCAACCAATGCTCCTAGATTTATGAGGTGTCACTTGGTGAGCACGGAGACACCTCACGAACAGAACTTGGACCATCCGTGTGCGGGCCAGTCTGAGCACTGCTCAAGGCAGCCTTCAGCTCCCCCCGCCCATCTTGACCCCTCTGTGTCTTTGCCAAACCTTTTTAAATATCTATAACATAATTCCAGTGGAGAGCAAAGTGGGAATGCTGTGCCCAAGAGCATCTTATACCGTAATGCCCTGCGGAAAAACTTCATTCTTCCTCCTCTGTGCCAAATTTTCTAAAATTTCTGGCTCCTGTACATGAGAATAACACCTCTGACTTTATGAATGCAAAAAGGGCTTTTGAATCCAAAGCAGACCACCTGGGAGACGTGGGGAGACCCCTGTGAAGACCCAGCGGCACGTGTGGTGGCAGCAGACCCTCCTGCGTGTGGCCACCCCACAGAAGGCCAGTCCTCTGCCGGCCAATAGAAGAGTATTCAGAGAGAGGAGAGCTCCCCCTGGGTCTTCTCTGGAGCCTGAGTGTGAAGATGGGCCGAGGAGAGGAGAAGAGGACATCGTGGAAGCTGCAGGTGCAGCCCTGGAGAATGATTTGCTGAACAAGCACCTGAAACTTGATTATGGAGAAATCACTCCTTGTCTTAAAGAAGTAACTACAGTGTGGGAAAAGATGCTTAGCACTCCCGGAAGATCAAAAATTGTTTGATATGGAAAAAATGCACTCAGCTGTTGGGCAAGGTATGCCACGTCATCACCAGGGTGAAATCTGGCAATTTCTGGCTGAGCAGTTCCACCTGACACACCCATTTCCCAGTAAGCAGCAGCCGAAGGATGTGCCCTACAAAGAACTCTTAGAACAGCTCACCTCCCAGCAGCACACAATTCTCATCAACCTGGGGCGAACGTTTCCTACTCATCCACACCTCTCTGCCCAGCTCAGAGCAGGACAGCTGCCCCTTTACAACATTCTGGAGGCCTACTCACTCCTCAACCAGGAAGTAGGCCACTGCGAAGGTCTCAGCTTTGTGGCGGGCATCCTGCTACTTCATATGAGTGAGGAAGAGGCGCTTAAAATGCTCAAGTTTCTGATGTTTGACATGGGACTACAGAAACAGTATCAGCCAGATATAATTATTTTACAGATCCAGATGTGCCAACTCTCATGGCTCCTTCCCAACCACCGCAGAGGCCTCTGTGGCCACCTGGAGGAGCACGAGGCTGGGCCCAGCCTCCACCTGCCCCAGGGTTTCTCACCGTCTTCACCCCTCAGTTCCCGCTGGGATTTGGAGCCAGAGTCTTTGATATGATCTTTCTTCAGGGGTCAGAGGTCATATTGAAAGTGGCTCTAAGTCTTTTGGGAAACCATAAGCCTTTGATTCTGTAGCATGAAAACCTAGAAACCACAGTGGACTTCATAAAAAACACACTACCCAGCCTGGGTCTGGTGCAGATGCAGAAGACCATCAGTCAGGTGTTTGAGATGGACATTGCTAAACAGTTACAAGCTTATGAAGTTGAGTACTGTGTCCTTCAAGAAGAACTTATTGGTTCCCGTCTGGTCAGTGACAACCAAAGAACGGATAAATTAGAGAAAACCAACAGCAGCTTACGCAAACAGAACCTTGACCTTCTTGAACAATTGCAGGTGGCACATGGTAAGATCCAGAGCCTTGAAGCTATGGTAGAGAAGCTCCTGACCAGTGAGAGCAAGCTGAAGCAGGCCACACTGGCCTTGGAGGTGGAGCAGGTGGCCCTGCTCCGGATGATGGAGGAGCTTCGGAGGCAGCCTGCAGAGATGAGCACTGGGCAGCCTGAGCCCATGGGTGACCGACAGCTCTGCAGAGAGACTGCACAGCTTCCTAACACTGTCCAGGCCTTAATCATGACAGGCAGAAGATGCATGAGTGAGAGCGGAGTATGAAGCAAACTTCTCAGGGAGAAAACTGGCTTGCCAACAAGCAATTTTTCTCTGAGCTCAGACTTTCAATTCAAATGTCCCAGTGTTTTTGTTATTTTTGTTTTAGGTTCTGATTCATCCCTTCTCCAGTCCTGATTGCTGTTGTCAGTAGCTTTAGATGGCATGGACATAAATAAATGCACCTTTATGTTTTCTTCTTGTTTCCTGTTTGAGCAGCCCCATGTTTGTAAAGAGCATTCATAATGCTGAGATTTCCAAAGCAGGAAGCACTCAAGATGATCCCTCAAGCAAAAGTGTGGGTCTGTTCTTTAAAATAGAGTTCATGCAACCAAACCCTCGGGTCACTGACAAGGTGCAGTTGGCACTTGTCCATTCTTGTCATGGAGACTAAGCTGATGGTGGGGAAAGACTGAAAGGGATTTATTTAAGTTGGGTATCTTGATGACTATCAGTAAACTTGATCTGTATGCTTGGTACTTAATGAAATCTGCTTTTAAAAACAATTAGAGTGTTTTTCATACATTTTTGCTTGTCAGGCTAAATGTGGTTGATCAAAGTCATGGTAGATAAATGTTTTATGGTGAAAATCACCAGTTTCAGACTCTACCAGGTATTGCTAGCATGTGATCAACAATTTCGGGGTCTGAGATTTTTTTTGTGTGTGATAGTTTCACACCCACACTACAGAGTCATGTATTTATCTTTGCCTGTTGTGTGCTTGCAGCTGTGTGTTCCTTTGAGGCTCAACCTCTTGGAAATCTGATTCCTTATAGAGGGAGTAGGGGCACAGCAAGATTTTCAGGTGTGATCAAGACTCTGGGCCTTGCAAGAGTCCAGGCTGAAACTGCAATCAGATGTATGGCAGCTAACAATTTTTTAGAGGTAGGATTGCATTTTGAAGTAGCTCACAACAGTGACTCCCCATCCTCTGGATGATGAGAACCCTGTGCCTTCAAGTGAAAAGCTGCTCACAGCTGCCCTGCCTTCAGCTGGTCACTGCACAAGGCCTCTCCCCATGCTCTTAGAATGGGTTGTTTCTTAGCAAAGGACCAGAGAACTCTGCAGGCGTGGGGCGCCTCCTGGACAGTGGGATCGTTTCTGGTCTTCATGTTCTAGTGGTAATCATGGGAGTTTCTTTTGACTGTCTTGGCAGCAGGATCTTTTTCACACCTGGAATGAGAGGGCAGATTGCTGTATTAGGCAGAGTCATTATGAAAATCTCCCAGACATTGCAAAGGGTGACCAAAGTGCTCCCCCAGTTCCTAGAGGGCAGGTTGACATTTGAGACTTGTTCCTGTTCCCTGGGTCAGAGGATAGCAATTCTCATCTTGAACCACGGTGATAAATCCAGTAGCAGCTATCCCAATTGGTTCTGACAGATAGAGCTTAGATTACTTGACATTTGAGGGCTTTTTCCACATTGTATTTTACTATTTGAATGTTTAATAATGTTGAATTTTGGACATCTTATTGCTATTCTTCAAAAATATTGTGCATTGAGAAACAAGAAATCAACAAAATGATAAATAACAACAACAACAAAAAATATTTTATATCTTCCCTTACTGAAACTCCATGGGTATGGAACAACTTTCTTTTCTTCCTTCCCCTTGTCCCTGATGACCAACATTCTACTTTGTTTTTATATGCATTTTATTACTTAAAATACTCAACAGAAGCAGAAGCATGGACCCTTTGTCTTTTTCTGACTGGTTTATTTTGTTTAAAAATAAAACCAGTGGGGCCGGGGATTTAGCTCAGTGGTTCCACTGCCTACCGCCTGTCTCACAGGCACAAAGACCAGAGTTCAATCTCCGGTACCAAAAAAATAAATAAATAGACAAAACCAGCCCACAAATTTCAACCATGATTCAGCATATGACAGGTCCTCTCTCTCTCTCTCTCTCTCTCTCTCTCTCTCTCTCTCTCGTCTACTAGAGTCTGAAAGCAGAGCCATCACACTAAGCTGCATACCCAGGCTTCTCCTCTTTAAAATATTTTGGGACAGGGTCTTGCTAAGTTGCTGAGTTGCTCCCACTGGGCTCAAACTTGAGATCCTCCTGCGTCAGCCTCCCTGAGCTCTGGAATCACAGGCTGCATCACAATGCCCAGTTTTTTTCTTCTTTTTAAAAGCTGAATAACATGCTGTAATTATCTTGGTTACTTTTCTCATTGTTGGGAAAAAAATACCTGACACCCACAAATTAAAGAGGAAAAGGTTTATTTTGGCTCACTGTTTGTAGGGGTTTCAGTCTATAGTTGGCTTGCTCCAAGGCATGGTGGCATGGCAGAGAGACATGGCAGAGGAGAAACAATCCATGGCAGGGCAAGCAGGAAGCAGCAAGCAGCAGCCTGCCTACCTTCTGTCTGTTTTTATTCCATCCAGGCTACAAGCCTATTGATTGGTGTCACCCACACCCAGAGTGGGGCTTCCATTATCCACACCCAGAACTATTCTAAACACACTTTTTATCACACACCCTTAGTACCAGTATCATATACCCTAATCCAGTACCACACACCCATGATCCAACCATCTCCCAAAAGCCCCACCTATGAGCACGAGGCTTTGGGGGGACGTCTAGATACAAGCTATCAGAAGCTGATCAATCCTCCAATCTACAGTGAGGGCTAAAGAAAGACAACAAAGACGTGTAATTTCATAATACATGGTGGGGCTGGGAGGTCAGTGCCTCAGAGTGGGCAAAGACAAAGACACTGCCGAGCTGGTCATTATTTATTGGGTACACACAATAAGTGGAGAAAGTATCAGGTGACTTAGGACTCAGAGGGTGATGATAATCTTATGCTGATGAAGGCAATAAGGACAGCATTCTTATAATACTAAGTGGGACAAGGTAGCAGGCTATTACTACTCGGTTCTCAAAGAACCAGCATGTTTTCGGCTGCTGTTCTCTTGCCCTGGAGCATCAGAGTATCACAGGACCATCGAGGCCTCAACTTGCGACCAGAAGCAAAAGAAGAGTTACGTTTCCACATGCCATTGTCAGCTGGTGGGCAAGGTGACATTGGGCCTTAGACAGTTATAGTCATACTTTAATTATGAAATGATTTTCCCCCAAAATTATGTAGAATGACTCCTGACAACAAGCCATAACAATAATGAAATATTTTCATATTTTAATACTCCATATTATTATTATTTTTTGGTACCAGGGATCGAACTCGGGTCCTTGTGCTTGCAAGGCAGTCAGCGGAACCACTGAGCTAAATCCCCAGCCCCTCCAAATTATTCTTTAAGGCAGAATAATATTTCTTCACTTTCCATTGATCCCTTGGTAGATATTTAGGTTAAGTTCATTCTGGCTGTTGTGGATAAAGTTGCAATGAACATGTGTATGCAAGTATCTTTGAAAGCCTGTTTTTACTTCTATTGAGTATGTACTCAAATGTGAAATTTGTGGGTTATTTGGTGGTTGTGTTTTTAGTTTTTTTGAAGAGTCTCACAATGCTTTTGATAGTAATTGGGGGATTTCACAGTTCCAACAACTGCAATGCACTTTTAGAATGCCTCATTTCAGAATGCTTCCAGAGGTCATCATTAAGCTTATCAGCAACTGATTTCTGAAATATGAAAATCATGGAATGAGACCCACATCGAGCCTGGTCTTCTACATATGAAGAGGTACATAAATATTTGTTTAAAAGAGCAGATTTAGCCAGGTGTAGTGGTGGACACCTGTAGTCCTAGCACTCTAGAAGGCTAAGGCAGAAGGATCACAAGTTTGAGTCCAACCCATATATATATGGCTGCAGACGTAGCTCAGTGCAAAGACACTAGTTCAATCTCCAAGCACTGGAAAAGGACGGCCAGGTGGGGTTCATCACCTTCTGACATTTTCTATGATTCACAGTCTGACAAATGGCCCTGTGACTCCATAGAACTAGGCAATATTCAGAGGCCAGAGGGCTTGAAGGCCATTTAATATATAGCTCCATGATTTGATGGCTATTATGTGATTTTCTCCTCAAAGTTGGGACAGGAGATTTGAATTTAATAAAAAAATTGATTCTGTTTTTTAATTTCCCCTCAAATTTCAGTTCTTTTTCCAGTATACAGGCTCTACTCTTTACAGTCTGAAAATAATTGTCCTCGCAGAATATGAAAGGCTGTTGTTTTCCTTGGTGAGATTTGTCCTCCAAGGCCTTGGCTTTGGAGGTTAGACACCTCCACACTTCTTACTTCCTTCAGAACTGCTTAGAAACCACTCCAAGAAGTCCTTCAAGGCCCCAGCAGCATAGTAACCAAACAATACATCAGATTTGACTCTTAAAAAGCTAAATTATGCAAAATCAAGCCCACGTTGAAAGTACAAAGATTTGTCACTGTAGGGAACTTCTACTTACTAAATAATAATAGCAATGATGTGCCAGGTGTAAGGTTACACCATGCAGCAGCCCGGTGGTATCACAGTCATTCCCATTAAATAGATTAGATTTGAGAGCCTGAGTAATTTGTTTATGCAACACTGAAATCTGAACTGTAATCTGCTAGAAACTAAAACCCAGGCTTTTAAAACTACACGCAAAATGTGGTGACGGAGGAAACGATGGGCAATGAGAAGGACTGGATCAGAGCTTTTCAACAGCTGCCAGCCTGGCTTACAAGGCAAGAGGAGCCTTACGTGGAGAGGAGATCTAAGTGTGCGTGAAGACAGGTGCTGTTATTCAAAGATGTGTGCTGTAAATTCTGAAGCCAACAGATCTTAGGATGAACAAGAGCAAAAGGAAGGAAGGAGGAAAGGAAAGAAAGAAGGAGGCGGGGGGAGGGAGAGGCTCAAATTTAAGGCAGAGGATCAGATAGTAGAAATCAGAAGGCATGAATTCTGTTTGAGTTCCCACTTACTAACCAGTGGCCATGGGTAAGCCTGATTCTTCAAGTTAAAATGGAGAGATGAGTAATCAGCTCTCTGGGTTATTGTGAGAATCAAGGGAGCATTTACCAACGCTTTGGGTGTGCTCTGAGTTTTGCGTAAAGTGGCAAAATCACACTGTCTGAGTAAGTCCCTTGCTGTAACATCCCTTGCAGGTTGTTTGCCTTCATTATATTACCTCACACCATGTGATACAGTGCAAAACTGCTCCCCAAGGCACCTAACTCAAGGTCCAAAGCTATCTCATGAGAACCAAAGGCTCCCAGGAGTGATGAAAACGTTGGAAGGCAAAGTGGCAGTTCTTTAAGCCCTGTTCTTCCCTGCCTTTTAGGTTATCTCTCTCCTCCTCTGGCTCTTATTCTGATTCATTCAAGAAAGACAGCATATTGTATACCTAAAATGTACCAATGATTAGAATGAATAATTGATAATGTAAAATAGGAAGAAAAGGTCCAAAGGGGTAGGGGTAGTGGGAGGGGCAGGGGAAAGGAAAGAAGGGAAAGGAAAAATGATGAGAAATGGAAAAAATGGAAATAAAGTCTTTGTAAATAGGGAAGGGTGGAGGGCGTGAAGGGAGGGCTAGGAATGGGGAAAAAATAAGAACCAAGATGCATTATGTAAAGGTACAATTCCCAATGAGAAATGTAATTGTGTTGTATACCTACAATGTACCAATAAAAGGATTTAATAAAAGAAAAAGCATAACAGCACCTTATCAACGATTCTTATCCAGGAAATATGAGCACTTACGGTCAACTGAAAGGGAACTAGAAGGAAGAGTCAAGAGGGAGAGAACAATGTCATTCAAGTTAAAAAATCAGCAGCAGCTACAGCAGCAGCTGTGTAAACGTGACTGACTAGATATTTAAAACATCTTTGCAAAGCTCTCATTTTATTGCACAAACAGGATTCCCTTTACATGAACCTTTACTCTGGTGTTTAGAAATAGTTTGACCTCATCTAAATTAAAAGAGAGGTTTGGAAGCAGCATGGCGAAGGGTGCTGCAGTTTTGCATGAGTTATGTTGCGACTGCTAAGTAGATGTTCCCAAACCGTCTTTTTGATCGCCTGTTTCTCAGGATTTCCGGACGCGCTGGGGCAAAACGTGCCTCGGACCGAGCTCCCAGACCAGCCCTGTCCTTCGCCGTGGCCTCAGTGTCCACGCGTGAGCGCGCTCTGTGATCCACGCTCTGGTTGTGTGCCCAGATTCTCCTACCCTTCCGTGTCTGCAGCTGCTGGGGGCGCATTCCCATCGTCGTGCCTTTCCCGAGGTCGGGGGTGCTCGTTCAGAGTCTGGTGGCCACGCTGGCTCCTAGAATCCAGAGCCCTCGGGGGCCTCTGCCATGGGGACAGGGCCTTCGCACCGCTCTCACGACCTGGGACTCAGCCCCTTGTGGCGGGAGTCAGGCCTGAGCGCTGGTCTCTGCCCCCACCCCTGGCCCTCGCCGGGGTCCACACCTGGGGTGCCTGTCTGGGGTCCCAGATCTGGTCCCCGTCTGGAGGCGCCGTCCCTCCCACCGCGGGGATGGGCAGGACCTGGCGGGCGGTGGGCGCCGTTGTCCGGCAAGGCTTCGCTCCGCCCCGTGTCCCTCCGCGCCCGCCCGGAAAGTAGTCCCCGCCTGTCCAGTCGGCGCCGCCTCCGCCGCCGTCCACACCGCCGCCGCCGTCCACATCGCGGCTCCGTCCGAACCACGGCTCCACGTCCCGCCGCCTGCACGCCGCCGCGCGGTCGCCCTGGTCTGGGTCGGGTCGGTCCCGGTCTCGTCCCGGTCCTGCCCTGGTCCCGGTCCCGGTCCCGGTCCGGCCCGGCCTGTCCCGGCCATGCCCGCCAGGACCCGCTGATGGCGCCGTCCGAGCGGCCGCCGGGGATGCGCGCGCTGCTGCCGCTGCTGCTGCTGCTGCCGCTGCTCGGCGCCAGCCCAGGTGCGCGCGTCCTCCGGCTCCTCCGCGCCCGCGCCCCGGCCCCAGCCCGGCCCGGCCCCGCGCCGCTTGACCCCGCGGCCATTGTCCCTCGCCAGGTCCGGCCGCACGTGGCGGCGTCTTCGCTCGGGGCGGCGGGGGCAGGGTCCCCTGAGGGCGGGGGCGGCGGTGCGGGGCGCGGGGCGCGGGGCGAGGGGCGCAGAGTGGTCGGCGGCGGGTCGTGCACAAACTCGGAGGAGCCCACTCTGTGCCTGGCTTCGGCGCGGTTCCTCGCGGACCCCGCTGTCGGGCGGACTTGCCGGGGCAATAGTTCCCCCGCGTGTTCGCGCGTCGCCCGCGCAGTCCACAGGCGGAAAGGACCTAGTCAGGTGCGGCCGGCGGGACTGCGGCTCGCATGGAGAGGTCACCGGATCCTTTTTCCTGGAGGGGCCGGGGGATGGATTTGCTTAGGGTGAAGCATTTTCTCTGCTCTGATAAAAATGTGTATTGGCTGATTAAGCAGCCTTCTCTCCCTATTAGACAGTAAGGACCGATTAGTCACGCATTTTTCCCAACAGTTGGTAGTTCTAAAAAAGCGAAATAAAAGTTTCCTAATCCGATGGCCCCGATCGCCCACTGAGTACAAGCAGCAAGAGTTACCAGCTTTTCAGTCTATTGTTTGTCCTTAAAATACCTAGCTGGCCTTGCAGAAAGTAAGTAAATGGATTTCTTTCAAGGAGAGAAAGCAGAATCCCAGCTGTAAAGGGGGAGATAGAAAAATTAAAACTTGTAATTTGTCACCAAAGATAATGGCACTTTCTAAAGAAGTAGGCGCCAAGGGTTCCAAAAACACTCCAGGGCAGGGGGAAATAACTTGCTTGTTCACAGAGTGGGAGTTTTGCTAATGATTTCTTGTAAAATTAGACTTTTACGACTTCCTCTGTTCAAGATCGTTTTGACAAGCTTGTAAAAGTAGCAAACAGCTTATGAGCATGAGTTTTAGTGAAGATTTTGAAACTAGCAAGGAACTTGAGAATTCTTATAAGGGATAGAAGTTGCTTAAACTCTGCCTTTAGTGTGGATGTGGTAAAAGGTGACTTTACCTTGTTGAAAAAGTTGAGGAAACTCTTGTATGTTAACTAATATGGACAGTTAGATTCCATCCTTCACTCTGAATATGTGTTTTACATCTGTGTGTTAAATAATTTTATACCTGTAATTCTGGATATACCTTTCTCCCCTTTTCCTGTAGGCGTGTGGTGCTTTAGCGAACTGTTTTTTGTAAGAGAACCACAGGATGTAACTGTCACAAGAAAGGACCCGGTCTTTTTAGATTGCCAGGCCCACGGAGAAGTTCCTATTAAGGTCACATGGTTGAAAAATGGAGCAAAAGTGTCTGAAAATAAACGGATCCAGGTTCTTTCTAATGGCTCTTTGTACATCAGCGAAGTGGAAGGCAGGCGGGGAGCCCAGTCTGATGAGGGATTTTACCAGTGTTTGGCAGTGAACAAATACGGAGCCATCCTGAGTCAAAAAGCACATCTCACCTTATCAAGTAAGTGTTGCGGTATTGGTCTCAACATTTTCCATTGCGACAGTTATGAATATCATAGCCCTAAAAATCGCACACATTAATAATTTTCCTGGGGATAGTAATTGATGGAGGCGTGCAGAGAGGAATACACACAGAAAGTGAGATGAATGACACAGAAGTCAACTGGAGTTTAGAAAATCAAGCAAAGCAGGGGCTGGGGATTTAGCTCAGTGGTTTCGCTGCCTGCTGCCCAAGCGCAAGGACCCGAGTTCAATCCCTGGTACCTAAAAAAAAAAGAAAAGAAAATCAAGCAAAACAGAACCTGCAGGGATGACGTTACATAGGATGACGTTACATAAATTTCAGGTCACCCCATGGAAAGAGGTTTGGCCAACACAACAGAACTTGTTCTACAAACTCATCTTGTGGAAATCAGCCATGAACACAATCAGAAGTAAATCTCTCTACTTTGTAGATGGCTCTGAGTGCTAAATCTCTCTTTGAGCCCAGCCTCCCATTTCTCTGGCTGCTTTTAGATCACCCATGTGGCTTTCTGTTTGTAGGAGAGGGCATTGTCAGCAACTCTCTAGCCTTTGAAGCCTTCCTGGTCTTTTCCTGCTGGCAGAGCACGAGATTAAGGCCATTTTCATACTATGCTTAATGGACTTAAACCAAAACCAGGCCACTCATTTTCCCCTGACTTGTTTGCTGTCCAATGATGGCCTTTGTGTTAGCAACCTGTTCCGAGCACTGTGAGTAGGTGGTGGGTGGAGGCCAGGTGAGGCCTTGCTTCCCTAGAGGTTATGCCTCACAGAGGGTCCCACACTGCAGCCAGGACTCCAGCAAATTATCTAGATGTTGATAGACGAAACAAACTGTATCCTAGAGTGGCTTTCTAGGCATCCTCACTTCATGCTTTTGTTAATTCACAAAAGATAGATTTTGCACTGTCCCTACAATTGACCAACACATGAACAACAGGAAGAGGGAGTTCTTGAGATAAAGGGATAATCTTTAAGAAATTGTTTCTTTAAGATATATACAATTGAGGCCAGGGATTTAGCTCAGTGGTTCTGGTGCCTGCCTTGCAAGCGCAAGGTCCCAAGTTCGATCCCCGGTACCAAAAAACAGGTATATACAATTTAAACTTAGGCTATTGGCAGAAATCCCCCGTGTTTATTGTAAAAGTGCATGGCCATAATTATGCCTCCCTTGTATTAGTAATTTGTTTAATTTTACAATAAAGATAAATTGCAAGCAAAGATACCAGAGGAATTTTCAGATGTAACCCCACCCCCATCTCTGCCAAAGAAGGCATAAACTGGAGTGGATTTCTAGGAAAACTTTGGTTTTCTTCTTTCTTGTTGCCGTAATCATAATCATTGGCTGCTCGTCATTCCTTTTCCATTTGGTAATGGCTTTCCTACCCAGTACTCTTTTCAGGACAGTGTGCTTTTCGAATTTAAGTTCTGTTCACTTAATTCCTGTCTAATGCAAAATTGCTCTTCAGGCTTCCAGCTTTTCTTCCAGTTTCCAGGTTGGTGGAGGCTGGTGCTTGCTGCCCGGGAACTGTGCCTTAGAGGACTCCTGCGGGAGGGGCTGCAGGAGGGCTGCGGCAGGGTGGGGGATGGGGCGGAGGCCTTGAAGAGACGAAGCATTTGTCACGGCACATGTTGTTTCCGGGACCTCCGGAGAAGACTCCTCAGGCTTGCTGAAACACTTTTGAGAGCACGCAGAGCTTTCTGATTTTCATGAATAAAGCCTGAAAGGTGTGTGATAGGGTTACCAAACAAATGTGGTAGCTCGGTGGTAGAGTATGTGCTTAGCATGCACAAGACCCTGGGTTCGATCCCCAGCACACACTCACAAACGTACTAGCTTTAAAACAATTCTCAGATTTCTGTGTTTGTGAAGACATAATAAATGCTTCACTAGATGGAAGTCATCTTGAAGTGCGTTGTGAAGTAGTTTTCGTACTTTGCAGTGAAACTCCAGAACATTGCTTTGCTATTAAATGCTAACTACACACATTTTATTTAGCCCTGAGGGGGTCTTGTGCTAGGAAACCCCAGCCAGTATTACTGATTTTAAAACGGAAGATTTAGATTTTTCTCAGAGACCCTGAACTGACATAGCTGGCTCTGGGAGCTAAGAAGTGCTGAGCCTCCCTGGAGGCGCCCAGCCCAGTGCTTTTCCTACCTTCAGGGTAAAGATGTTATCTGCTGTAAACAGGAAGAGAATAGGCTTTCAGTGGACATTCTGCTTTGGGGTTTTTAAAGCTAGTTCTCCTAGTTATTGGTAACAGCAGGCTAACATGTCTTCTTTTATTTTTTTTAGAGATGTTGTAAGCAAGCATGTCTTGGTTCAGAAATGTAACAGCACAGTCCCTGAAATGCAAAACTTCAGTCTGCAAGCTGTAGGGTTTTAACACCCAGGCAATCAAGTCTTGGTCTCTAAACTTAGGAACTAGAAGCTGAAAGTTGTACTCTAGGCAAGAATTCCATTATTCATGTGTAAATTAGGAATTCACAGGGTTAAAAGGTTAGAAACTGGCCAGGATGAGGTTTACCCTTGTGATAAAGAGCAGATGACCCTCATTCATGGGCCCCAGCTTTCATGTCGCTCCTCTGCAAAGTTGGTTATTGCCATGAATTGTTCTCGAGGAATGCAGAGTCCAGACTCGAGCAGCCTTCCCTCGAGTGTCACCGTGGAGCCTTATCTCCCAGCACATCACAGTCCCGACAGCAGTGAGTCCTCCCCCGGCCAAGCCTGGCTTCCCTGTTGTTCACCCAAGCACAAAAGAATCCATCCAGCTCAGTTTTGCTAAGGCATCCCATCTTTAAAGGAAAATACAAGGTTAAAGTAATATTTAGCTTTAAAGAAAAGTTAATCCTTTTCTTTGATTGCCATTTTCGCTGTTTTACATTTTAATGTCATTAGAACAGAAAGGGGGGAGGCCCCTTTTCCAGTTGCGTACAATAGTAAGAACAAAATACAGAACTGTCCCCATAAACGTAAATCTTTTAGAATTTTAGCAAATCATAGTTTCACCTTAGATACTCTTTGTTATAGGAATAATTTAGTTTGGATATTTTAGGAATAAGAAATAACTGGACAACTTGACGTTGCTTGCTTGCTTAACATTGAAAGAAGTACATTTCATAGGAAAACATTAGTGTGGTAGAAGTCTCATATTTCAACAAGTTTAAATTAAGATAAGAGACATTGGAGAGAAGCCAAGGAGGGCCGGGCAGTGTTCTGTGATGTGTAAAAGACTGGCTGTGAGCTAGTGATTGAACAGGAAGCGAGCTGTTTATTTCCTTTCCATAAAAGGTGGAAATTGAGTCTTAAGATAGAGGGAAAGAGAACATAAAGCTGGCCTGATTTCTTAGGTTTATCATGACTTCACTTGGGCTGAAAATAATTTTTACATGAACATTTGTAGCTGAAAGAGAAAGGAATTATTGTAACATCATGGTGTTCTTTTCTTTCAAAATTTTGAGGTTAACTTTGGCATCAGTAAAGTTGTTTAAGAGGTACATTTCTGTAAGTTTAAATATTTTCCTTTAGTAGGATAGATTATTTTTCATGAAAAGCTTTTCACTTAATTAAATTAAATTGAAACTTTAAGGTTTAGTGAACAACTCTTCTGTGGGTCTGGATTTCTGTCCTGAAGAGTTAATTTATTCATTATAATCCAAAGTTGATTTTGAAATTTGAAGTTAAAATATATTAAAAACATTTTTAAATCATGTTTAAAAAAGAAGAGGGAGGAGCTGGGCATGGTGGTGCATGGGTGTAATTCCAACACTTGGGAGGCTGAGACAGAAGGATCGCTGCAATTTTGAGGTCAGCTTGGGCTACAGAGTGAGTTTAAGGCTGGCCTGAATTACAGAATGAGACTCTGTCTCAAAAGAACCCTTAAAAATAAAAAGGGACAGTGGTATATTGAAAAGTCACTAGAAGTATGAGACTATAGCCTCGGTTTTTGGATTTTATTAATAGTCCTGGACCCAAAACAGGCAAAGTTTTGCTGCAGGGTCGCTGTTTGGTCATCGCTGGAAAGGACAGAGTCTCACATATTTGAGGGTGGTCCCCCCAAGTTAGGCTGGTAGCAGTCATCTGCCCCCAGGTGCTGGCACAGAAGGAAGCTTTGATTTTGGAAGCACAGACAGAACTACTGAGGGGTTAGAGAGACCAGTCTCCAACACTGTGATAAAATTCAGTTGATACTTTCTGGGATCCAAGGAAAACCACTACTGTAAGAGACAGTATGGTTCAAAAGTATATATGTAATTTAGAATTGACTTCAAATTGCTTAAGTCAAGGAGGTAAAGTTGCACATTGGCTTCACAGGCTTGAGCCCTGCGATAGTTTTTGAAGTCTGGCCACTGTCGGTCTATTTGCCCGGGGCCTGAGATCTCTGGGAAGTGGAGCCAGTTTCCCCAATGCAATGCTAGCTCCCTCTTCTAGCTCACCCTGCTTAGAGTTGTTGGCTTCTTTGAGCAAGCAGGTTCCACCCCAGGGTAGAATTCTGTTTCTTTAAGATGAATGTCGTGTATTTATTTTGTTTCTGTCCGCTTTGCGGTGGGTTTGAAGGGGGCTTGACATGCTGGCCTTTTGTCAGCTTTCTCTGATGGCTGCGGAAGGAGAGTTGTGTTGCCTGGGGAATGTGGTCACTGCTTCCAAATTTAACAGCTGGGCCTATTGACGAAGTCCAGAGCATTTAAAAGAATAGCAGAAAACAAATCATTTAAGCAGGGCTTTAGGTTAAAGGAGTATTTCAGTTAATAAATCACATGCATTTAAAGTTACTTTTCTGAAAACCATGATATTCTTGGCTAAAGCTTTGAGAGATTATCTTTAGTTCTCACCTACAGAGTTCCTTAATTACGGTTGATGACTTTCTGGCTTTTAAATCGGTAAGTATTACTTATATGAAAAATAATCGTGCTGGGTCAGGTGTTTTATTGTGGATCCTACTTGAACTTTAAAAGCAACTGTGATTGAGATGTTCTAGGAATTTCCATTGTCAAGTCTGTTTTAATACTCTGTCTGGATTCCTTATCAGAGTCTTGCTAAATGACAAAGGAAGAGCAGAGGAGAGCTGTGATCCTTGTGGAACTCTTGCAGCTCCTTCCCCTGGCTCTGCCTGCGTTGCTGGCAGTGGTGACCAGAAAAGGTAAAAATGGACCAGGTCACCTCTGGCAGCCAGGTGAGCTTCTGTGGGGAGGTGGATGCAGAGGAGGAAGGTGTAATTGTCACCCTGTCCTGGCAGTGCTCTGTGACTCTAATCTGACAAATTCTTTCCTGACTTTCACATTCCTTGTTTTTCTTTTCTTTTTAACCTCTGGTTCTGAGATACTGCTTTTGATGAGCCTTTAAAAGCCACATTCTTACAGGCTGAGCAGACGGCATGAATTAAAAGTGTTTGTTTTTTCAGTTGACAGAGGGCTTGCCCTTCCCTCGTGTTTGTAAGTGTGTATTTTTGACAGCCTGGCATTTTAGTGGGAGGATTAATCGCATAACTGTTAGAGAACACACACATTGTTCAGGGCTTTGAATTCAAATTTGTGTCCTCACTGATTTTGTAGAGAGGAAATGTTCTTTTTAAAGGTTACCTTGTGAAACTAGATAAATCCTGTTTATCTAGGACAGTGTCTTAGTTACTTTTCTTGCTGCTAGAATAAAATACCTGATACCCACAAGTTAAAGGAGGAAAGGTTTATTTTGCCTCGTAGTTTGTAGAGGTTTCAGTCCATAGTCAGCTGGCTTCAAGCAGGTTGCCATGGCAGAGGGGCGTGCCAAGAAACAGTCCATGGCAGGGTAGGCAGGAAGGAGCGGGAGGCAGAGAACAGTGAGCTTCCCTTTTCCTTTTATCCCATCCCATCCCTATAGGCCTATTGGTTGGTGCCATCCACACCTGGGGAGGGGCTTCCATTATCCACTCCCAGAACTATGCTAAACCAAGCAGTGGACTAATTCAGCTCTCACACCCTTAATCCATATTCACACACCCTAGAGCCAGCCACCTCTGAACAGCTACACCTGTAGGCACATGAGGCTCTGGAGGGACATCTGGACACAAGCCATAACAGTGTCAGGTTTTTTCCTTTCACAAAGTGGCTTTATACACAGTGCTTTAAACAAGTCATACTCTTGGAATAACCCTCCAGAGTAGCCCTTTAATTGTTTTATAACCTTCACTGCTGCCTCAAAACATGGTAGCGCTTAGTGACTTATCTTCCACTCCTCCGTGTGAAGTAAAAACCGTATTTCTGGCTGTGGACGGTATTTCTCAGGGTTTCCCAGCCTTGGCACAGCTGGCACATTGGGCCAGATGATCCTTCACGAGGGGACGTCCAGGGCACAGTGTGATGTGTAGCAGCCTCACTCGCCCGGTGCCAAGCACAACCCCTTGAGACACCCAGAAGGTCCCGCTGGGCAGTGGGGTCTGCCCTACCTGAGCACCACTGATGGCTCAGAAGGTAGTGGAAGACCTTGCGGGTGATAGTGGCTGTTCCTTACTTTATACCCTCCCTCCCTCCCTCTCTGTGTTAGCAGTGCTGATTTTCTGATCAGAGAGCAATTTGCTAAGTATTGAGAAGGAAGCTTGGCTTTGAAGCCTGGCTTGGCACTGGTCAGGGTGCTGTAGTAGGGTCCCACCCATGTGCAGTCTGCTCACTTGGACTTGCCTTGGGCTGTCTAGGCAGAGTAAGTACAGTTGTTATCTAGTAGCCTGGTACTATTCCCTGGTACCGGCTCAGGACCTTCCACTTGCCAGGCAGGCTCAGGACCTTCCACTTGCCAGGCAGGCGTGGTGCCACTGAGCTAAATCCCCAGCCCCAGTACAGTTGCTATCTAACTTCAACCACTCAGCACTGTTCCAAGCCATGTGTGGTGCAGTGCTGGGTGCCAGAGCCGGGCCACTGAGTGACATCTTCAGAGTTTTGTTTGTTTTGTACCTTGTATTTTCTTGGTGTGATAGATGGCACAGTTGAGGAAATAAGTGACCTCTTGGGTATGGGAGATTCTTTTGTGATGTCTGCTGGAGAGAAGGGTAGCAACCTCAGAGGAGCACGTGTGGGTGGTGGTGATTTTAGTGAGTGGTTGGCAGAAATCTTATTAGCTCACTGGTGCATCAGGCCCTTCTGCTCGGGTTTGGACAGAAGCACCCCCATCCCTCACAGATTGTGACTTGGAGACAACGCACCTCAGGGACTACAGGGCGCATTAGGCAAGGAGCCAGGCCCTGGCCTCCGGGTGCTGAGGGCTCGGGAGGCCATACCAGGGGCTCACTCGCTTAGCAGTGCTGGCAGGGCCTCGCCGCGTCTCCCTCAGGCCACTCTGTTCAGTGCTGGGTGAAGTGTGGCTGTTGTCACTTGTGGAGCCTTGGAGTTCAGGCAATGAGGTGGCAGGTGGTCACGCATCAGGGGAGGCTACGCCAAATCCTGTTCAGAGCCCTCAGTGTCCAGGGCCAGAGAGACAGGTGCCCCTTTTTCTTGTGTGTAAGGAAAGTTCTGTAACAAGAAAGGGTATTTGTGTCAAGGTGAATTGTTAATATTTTTACCCAATTTCCCTCTGCAAGTGGACCAGTCTCAATCTTTGCCGAATGCTCCTGGTACCTGCTCTACTTCCTAAGTTGCTGGAGGCCGTGGTAGAGAAGTGGAAGAGGCAGGAGCTGAGCAGACAGGACTTTGGGTGATTCTCCCGCCCCTGATGTGCGTTGCTGTCAGTGAACATTTCCTCGGTGAGACTGGGTCCCGTCACATTGGGAGAGAGTCGTGTAAATCACTGAGGAACTTACCACCGCTTGGTGACTGTTTGAATTGCCTTCTTGGAGGTGATGCAGGAAGGCCAAAAGCCTCCTGACAGCTTGTGCTGGTTCTGATTTCAGGGTCCAGGAAGACAGGCTCCTCTGTCCAGACCTGGATGGCTTGGGACGGTCATGCACCATGTGTGGGAGCTGTGTGACTCTATGGATGGGTGTCTGGTTCTGCTGATCATGTATTCTGTCACATTTTATTTTATCTTGACCTAGTATCTTAAAAATACAGTTATGGCTTCTTCTGGAGAAATTTGCTAGTATTTTTTTTTTCAGCCCCAGGGATCAAACTTAGGACCTTGTGCTGGCAAAGCGGTGCTACTGAGATAAATCCCCAGCCCTAGTACTTTTGTATTTTAATAGAAACAGATTATACAGGCTCCCTGCTCTGCCAATTTCTGTTAAGAATAAGGTTTAATTTTTCCCTTAGCTTTCAAACTGAATCAGTTTGTTCCCTCTGTTTGGATTTAAAGTAATTTAGATTGAAATATTGACTTCCAAGTGGCTTTAAAATAGGAAAACATGCTTTAAAGTTGGCATTGTGTTTTGTTTTAACAAGGGATCACAGCTTTCCTTAACTAATTGTAGCAGTTAAATGTATCTACTGTTTTCTCAATGAGAAGGCTTAACTTTCTGTGTGTTCACACTGTGACTTAATGCCTTTAGCATAATTTTAACTGAAGGAACCAACTTGAACACAGCCACAAGATTACCAAAAGGATTATTAAAAGTTACCCCAGTGATAGACTGTAATTTCTTCAAAGCCTACAAATATTGTCACCCAGATGTTTTAGCAGAGTTTTAGAAATTTGTGATAATAAACGAAAAGAAGTATACAGATAAAAACAGCTTCATGAAATTTAATTCATTGATTTAGAGGACACTAAATTGAGGACTTAGAACCTCTGATATTTAGAAAATGCTGCTACTTAGCAAAGTGTGTAATGAGAAACTGTGGCTGGGCCTGGCCATGGTGGTGTAAGCCTTTGGGATGCTGTGACAGCAGGATCTCAAGTTTGAGTGCTGGACAGTTTAGCAAGATCTTGTCTAAAACAAAAAGAGAACTAGTGATGTAGTTCAGTAATTTGATATGAAGGCCTTGGGTCCAATCCCCACTATTGCCCCCACCAAAAAAGTAGATAGGAAGTACGAAGGCCGGCACAAGGAGCGGCTGCTGGGTGTCCTTGGGGTTGAGGAAAATGCTCTAGCACACGAAAACACACTGAGCTGCACAGGATGCATTTTAGAGCACATGACTTATATCTCAGCTTTATGCATTTTCCCACCACGCATAGGCTGTCATTTTGACCCCTTTGGTAAAATAATGTGCTCAGCCACTTAAACTCGGCTCTGCCCACGCGGGCCTCTCTGTGTCTGAGCTCCTCAGAGCCACACGGAGAGCCACGCTGTTGGCTATGTGGCCCCAAGACAGGCCCACAGTCCTGCAGTGGCACCTTAATCTGAAGACTGGGTTTCCATTTCTGCATAAAAGGGTGTTGGAATTAGATGAAAATTGTATTGCATCTGCAGGGGCCTTGGCAGTTTTGATGTCCTAACAGTATTAAGTCTTCAATGCATAAATGGCACATTTTGCCATATTTTTAGGTCTCTTTCTCTCAGTAATGTTTTCTGGTTTTCAGTGTGCAAATGTTCAGTAAATACATTTTTGGCAAAATTTATTCTGAGGCATTTTATTCTTTTAGATGTTAGTGTGAATGGAATTATTTTTTAAACATGCTTCTTTCAAATAGTTTATTTACAGTGTTATATAAATACAACTGCTTTAGCATTGATTAGTATTGAGCTTGTACCTGAAACACTTCTGAACTTTGGTACCGGGGATCGAACTCAGGTCCTTGCGCTTGCACAGCAGGTGGCAAAACCACTGAGCGAAATCCCCTGCCCTTTGGCTTTTTTTTAATGAAAAGTATCAGATTGTCTAGAAATGATACAGCTTTATTTTTTTCTCTCCCATTGGATGTCTTTCATTTCTTTTTCTTGTCTAATTGCTTTGGCTAGAACTTCTAGTACAATGTTTATCTTGCTGTACCTTGCTTTGCTTTTTGCTGTGCAGTCCATGCTGGCCTTGAATCCACTCTGTAGCCCAAGCTGGCCTCAAACTCTCCATGGCCCTCCTGCCTCAGCCTTCTAAGTGCTGGGATTATAGGTTTGCCCCACGATGCCCAGCTTCCACCTTCATTTCAGATTTTATATTATCTCTCTGTTTCTCTCTGCCCTGTGTCATTCTAAAGGTTTGTCATGTCTAAAGGTTTGGCCAGCTCAACTTTTGCTTTTTTTTAGATGCTCTTTCATTTTTCTATGCCCTATTTCATTTATCTTTAGTCTGACTTACTATTTTATTCCTTCTGCTAGCTTTTCATTTTTTTTTTACTACTTATTCTAGTTCCTCAAGTTTATTGATTTCAAATTGTTCTTTTTAAAACGTAGATGGTTGTAGCTGTAAATTTCTGCATATGGCTTTCACTGAATTCTACAGGTTTTGAAAGATTGTATTTTCATTTGTCTCAAGGAATGGTCCAGCTTGCTTTGTCTTCTTTTCCTTAACCCATTGGTTAAGAGTATTTTGGGAAAAGAATTAAAAGAATCATACCACAGCGATATATGTGCACCCATGTTTATAGCGGCAGAGTTTGTGATAGCTAAAACTTGGAAACAGCCCAGTTGCCCATCAACTAGAGTCTGGATAAAGAAGATGTGCGGTTTTTTAATAAAATGGAGTACTACTCAGCCATAAAGAATGAGAAACTAGAGACATTTATAGCTAAATGGATGCACATTGAGGCCATACTCTTAAGTGAAATAAATAGGACACACGTGTGAATACCAATAGTTTCTCTGGTGTGAGAAACTGAAAGTGTAAATAAGGATCAAAATGTATAAAACAGGAAGAAGAGGTTTAAAGGGGTAGGGGAAGTGGGAGGAGTGGGGAAAAGGAAAGAAGGGAAAAGAAAAAATATGAGAAAAGGAAAAAATGGAAACAAAGTCTTTGTAAATAGGGAAGGGTAGAGGGGTTGGAGGGAGGGCAGGGGAAGGGGGAAAAATAAGAACCCAGATGCATCATGTACAGGTGCAAGATCCCAATGATGAATGCAATTGTATT
Source organism: Heterocephalus glaber (assembly GCF_000247695.1). The sequence continues at coordinate 6,018,398 of NW_004624731.1, forward strand.
GTACACCTAAAATGTACCAATAGACTTAATGAATTAAAAAAAAGAGTATGTTGGGAGTTTTCTAGATTCCTTTTTTTTTTTTTTTTGGTACCAGGGATCAAACTCAGGATCTTGTGCTTGTGAGGCAGGCACAGTTAGATTCTTTCTTAATTTTTAGCTTTATTCCAGTGTGATTGGAAAAATACTTGTTATGATATTAATCATTTAAAATGTCTTAAGACGTCTTTGTGACCTAGTATACATTCGTTCTGCCCTGGGTAATTAATTTTCTGGTGCACCTTAGGAAGATTTGTATTCTGTGGTGGGTGGGTTGTCTTTACAGTTGTTATGTTTAGCTGGCATATAGTATAGTTTAATCCTTTCTCTTCCTATTGATGTTTTGTCTAGATGTTTTATCTATTTTAAAACTCTCTTTTCTTTTAATTCTGTCAGCATTTGATTCATGTTATTTGGGCAATTTGCTCTTTGGCTAGTATATGTATATAATAATTGTTATATCTTCTTGATGAATAGATCCTCTTATTAATACATAGTATCATCCTTTGTTCTTTTGAACAGTTTTGGCTTGAAGTGTGTTCTACCTGCCCCTGGTGCAGTCGCCCGGCTTGGTTGGTTATCATTTGCAAAGATATACCTTTTTCTGGGCTTTTCCTTTCAACTTGTGTCTTAGGGTTTCCAACAAGTCTTTTGTAGACAGCATAGTTAGATCATGCACTGTTGGTTTTAGAAAATCTATTCTGCTGTTGGGGATTTTAGCTCAGTGATACGAAACAAAAAATAATCTGTTCTGCTAACCTCAGCTTTTTGACAGAGCATTTAATCTGTTTACATCTAGTGTGGTTATAAGGAATGACTTTTGCCATTTTGCTGTTTTTTTCTATCTTGTACCTTTTTGTCTCTCATTTCCTCCATAACTGCCATCTTTGTGATCAGTTGATTTTTCTTTTTAGTACTGAGCCATTTTTACTCCCTTCTTATTTTCTGTGTATTTTTTAGATATTTTCTTTGTTTTTACTCTAGGCGTTATACTTAACATCATAAATTTATAATATCTAATTTGAATTGGTACCAACTTAGCTTCAGTTATGTGCTTTGTAGCTCCATCTCTTACGTTATTGTCACATGTTAGATCTTTATACAGTGGCCGCCCAGGAATGCATATTTATGATTCTTTTCATTTGTCTTTTGAGTTGTGTAAGAAATAAGCACAGGCATTCACCCCAAATATACGCTGGTGATGGCTCTTACCTGTTCACCCGCTGCACCCACTTCTTCACAGAGCTCTGGTAGCTGACCAGTGTGCAGCGTTTCTTGGTGAGCTGGTCCAGCAGTAACAAGCTGCTCTGGCATTTGTTGGTCAGGGAATGTCTGCATTTCTGCCTCGTTTCTACATCCGGAAGTCTTATTTTGCTGTTTTCCTCTTCGTACTTTATGGGTGTCCTCCCAGTGTCTTTGGCCTTCACAGATGACAATGAGTTTACGGGAGTTTGTTGCTGAGGAGTAAGTAGAGGCTCATCCCTCTTTTGCCATCTTCAAGTCTCTCTCTCTCCATCGCTAAACAATGTGATTATAAATGCATTGCTCTGAGGGCTACGTTCGGTTTATTTCACATAGAATTCACTGAGTGTCTTGGGGTGTAGGATTTCTTTCATCGCATTTGGAACATTTTTAGCCGTGATCTCTTCGGATGTTCTCCTGGCCCTGTCTTGTCCCCAGCTCTCCCTGGATCTATTATGCAACTGATGTGTGCTGGCTTGACAGTGCCTTCCGTGTCCCTCAGAATCTCTTCACTTTTGTTTCTTTTCTCTCTCTCTTTCTAAATCATGATGTTTCCCTTATGATTTCTAGTTTTGTCTTACAATCCCTACCTTACAGTATCCTTCAGTGACAGTATCTCAAGTTCCTGAGATCCACCTCCCTTTTCTGTGCCTGGTGACTTTTCTTTGTGGTAGAAACTCCTTTATGTGGTCTGTGGCCTTTTATCATGAGCCCATCTTTGGTGAGACCCAATGCACACTATGCCATGGGCATCTGCTTTTGTGGCATGCCTCAGTGTCTCCCTAGTCATGGGCCAAGTTTTGGATTACTTTTTGGCTGTGCTGAGTTGGTTGAGTAAATAAATGTCTGATGTAGGCCTATTTTCTTGTTTGTCATGGAAGCATTTTCCTTACCTAGAATAAAGGCTCCTGCTAATTTTGCTGGTGGGCTGCTTTTTCTACTGATCCTTTCTCCAGCTGTTCCAGGATCCCCCTTGCAGATCTCAGCTGTGTTGTGATGGCAAAATCACTGCTTTATCTGCGAGGCCTCCAGTGGCCTCAGCCACCTGTGGGCCACCACAGCTTGGGCCAGAAGTTGACTGTTAACCTGGGCCTTCCAGCGCTGTGAGTGGTGAGGAAGGTGTTTTGAGTGTTCTGTAGCATTAGTGGGCAGGAGCATCTGTTTGCGTAGTGAGCTCTTTATGGGAATCAGACAAAGGGTGGAGTCTTTAGGGAAGTCTTCCTACCTGGAGGCCTCATGCCTGACCTCTGAGGACTCAGTTCCCAACTTTACTTTGCTCTACAGTCATGGCTTTTCCTGTGTTAGTTTTCAGTGTGCATCGCAATTGCATTTCCTCTTTCCTTGTCTCAGGGCACTTCCAGCCCTGGGGAGCTTTCAGGACCTCAGCTTAGCACTATATCCCACTGCCAGAGCCCCAGGGAAGTGATGGGCATAGTGTAGAAACTACTACGGTATTTGTGAGAGCCTTGAGAATCAATTCTGTGTTTGTTCTTCACTTAGCACAGATATTCATCTCTGTAACACATACTTATTGAAAATCTGCTTGGCTACGTCCTGAGCGTGACGTGCTTAGTTTAAAACCTAGCCCTGACCGCAGAGACAGATGGTGGAGAAGGGGGTGTGAAATACATAATTATGGTGGCAGTGACTGGTGCCACACAGCAGTACGGTGTGGTCTCTGCAGCTTTATTTGTCTGATGTTATTTCCTCAGACTTTTTATTTTGGCAATTTCAGCTCCCTACAGTAGTCAAAGGGAAAGTGTAATGAGCACCTGACAGGCTTTACCTGCCTGCAGCTGTTAGTGTTTCCCACCTTCTCTTCCTTCTGACGCTTTACTGCCTGTCACGTCCCCATTCACCCCTGGACCCAGCAAGGAGCTGCCCTGGTGGTGGGGAGCCCAAGCTGAGTTCTGAAGGAAGATGACACTTGGTCAGAAGAAGGGCATGGGCAGTGCAGCAGGCATGGAGGCAGACGTGCTGTGTGTTAAGTACGAGGCTGCCTGATGCTGTGGAAGTTGGTCTGGAGGTTGTGACAGCCAGAAGGGGTGTAGGGGCTGCAGGCAGCAGCCTCAGAGGATACTCCTATACGAGTGCTCTGGGAGGTGCCACTGGAGGTGATGCGTAAGGAGCTGCAGCTCTGGCTGGTCAGGTGGGTCCCCTGGAGCCCGGGAGGTGATGGTCGGAGTGGGACTAGACCTGGTGTGGGTGAAGTGGGCTGGCAGGGCCTGGAGGAGGCCATGTGGGTAATGCACCCTGGGCTCTGACTGGGGTGGTGAGGGCCGGGTTCTCAAGGGCGAGGGGAGAGGTCAGGACAGTGCTGCCAACCGAAACAGGAACTTCAGGAGGAGCCAGGCACTCAGTGTGTAGCCGGAGAGCATGGAAGCCAGGTGGCGCCATCAGCAGTGGGGTCTGATGAGCTGTGGCCTGCAGCTGGAGCTGAGCACCAGCACGGAGGTGAGCAGCGGGCAGGGCCGGGAAGGTCGGGACATGAATAGAACACCGAGGAAGGGGGCGCCGAGCAGTCCGGTTCCAGAATGAACTGGACAGCTGGAGGTGGAGAGCAGCTTCCTCGAGGACAGGCAGCTATTAGGGACACGGGGCTTTGCTGAAGCTTTGCAGGGGTGATTCTCGATGTTTTCATAGTCCTCAACATTATTATCTTTAAATTAGAAATTATACTATTGTGCTGTGATTGAGTAAAATCAGACCTTTTCGTGCTTTCTTTAAACTTTGCTCAGTGTCATCTGGGTATAGAGTTCGGTTAGTGTCACACAAGTGTTTGGACCACAATTGCATTTTCTCAGCCCAGAGCTGCTGCGGGGACCCTGCTCCTACAGGATGACTACCCTCAGTGACTTGGCAAGGCCCTGTCTCAAAGACAAAGTAGGAGGCTGAGGATGCAGCTCAGAGTGAAGACCCAGGTTCAGCCTGCTGTGGCGGGTGGGGACGTGCCTTGGTGTATGAAGCTGTTCACTGCTTTCCTGAGTTGTCTGCTAAACTGATGTTCTCCAGATCAACACTGCTAGACTCGTAGCCTAGGCTGGCAGCTGGAGAAGGGAAGCTTGGTTCGGAGCAGGCTCGGTCTTGAATTCTGCATTTTGTCTTCTAGCGCTGGGCTTGTGGATGTGTTGATGTGTTGATGTGTACCAAAATGCAGCTATTCCTCATTGCCCTGTAAACACTTGAAATATTTTAGTAAAACCATCGAGGATAATGAAAACCAATCCTTGGCTCCCGCTGTGGGCACTACAGCTTTCCTGGGAAGTTCTGTTATTCTGTTTCATGATCAGCTCAACTAAGATAGTGGTTCCCGAGGCTGGGGTGGGGCTCGGTGGCCGATGGCTGGCCTGGCCTGGCCTGTGTTGGGGCCTGTGTGTCACCCAGCACTGCCGCACAGACACCCCAGCAAGCAGGCTGTGGCTTAAACTATGTGTTTATAAGACCAGTTACATATACCTGTGAAATTCTTTATGCAAAATAATTTGAGCATTCAGAGGCCTATTGTTATAAACAAGGCATAGCTGTAATATTTGAGAAGGTCAAAATTAAAAACTTGAATGAGTTTTACAAGGCGGTTTTCCTTTAATAAAGATGGTGATTCACATCACCTTTAAACTGCTGTACATTTTCTATGTATGATGGTGAAATTATGATGATTTAAATAAAATAAAGCAGGAAAAGCAAAACTTACCTTAACAAAATAGCAGCCTTGGTTTTGTTGGGTAATAGAAGAACATTTCAGTCTTCAAACATATTGTTGGCTGGGGATTTAGCTCAGTAGCTCCACACCTGCCTCGAAAGCACAAGGTCCTGAGTTCCATCCCTGGTACCAAAAAAAAAAAAATTATGTCACTCTACAGGATAATTCACTAGATTAAATGAAATCATTGATTTCTGCTTCATTCTTGACAACATTCATGAGCAGTTCTGGGGCTGTAGTGCAGTGTCAAAGGTCATACCTCTCTTTCTTGAGAAGGATAGAAGCTTTCAGATGGCAGAACCGGGAACCTGTACGGTAGCCTTTTGCCTTTGTGAGGTGGGGTTGAGAGAAACGTTTGGTAAATGAGCAGGAGAGAGCCTGCACCTCCTGAGGGTTCCTGAAAACATTGAGACCAAGAAGAGTCCCCGCACAGGCTTGTGTTGGCACTTTGCCAGGAGGGGATGGCCCGCTTGGGCGGGCTGTCTGGGTCTTACGCGAACTATCCTGTGTACGTCTAGTCACAGCCTTCTGTTTGAAGCCAGAATGAGTCATTGTGTTAAATACAAGTGTTTTTCTGTTTCCTGTACAGTCTGGTCTCTGACTCCAGGATGGAACAGGCGAGGGTTAGGGACTTGGTGTTTGCAGCACTGCACTGCCGTGCGGCTGAGTTTGCACACGGCCCCTGAGCACTGCACACAGGTGCCTGTAACACGCATCTTTCTGTAAAGTTGTCTTTCTTGTCTGTGAAGAACTCAGCAAGTAGAATCTTAAGAATTCTCTACACCTTTAAAATGTGATTATAAAAAGAAAAAAGGGCAGAGAAGTCATCCTTCCCCCAGTGATCTGGCTAGTCAGGGTAAGGCCTCCACAGGGAGCTGCATCCCCAGCCTTTTTGTTTGATTTTTAAATTTTGAGACAAGATCTCACTAAATTGCTAAGTTGCCCAGGCTGGGCTCAAACTTCAGCCTTTCAGAGTGCTGGAATTATAAGTGTGCATCTCCACACACAGATTAAATGTTTGTGAAAAAAAGTAGACTACATTCTTGGTGGTTGGGTCCTCTTGGCGCTCAGCTTTGAGACACTGCCTTCTGGAGCTGATGCAGTGTACCACTGAAATTCTCTTGGAATTCCAAACCTCTCCTTGCATGTGAAGGCTAAGTTCAAATTCAGTGTGAGCTAGGAGGTAGGGAAATGGCTCTGTCCTTTGGCAAAGGTTAGGTTATGCTCCATTATTGTTTAGCCCATATGTTGTGTATTCTGAATAAAATCTCAATCTTAGTTAACAATAAATGGGAATATTGTGATTGATATAAAAATTTGTTTGGAGAACCAGTTGTCAATCTGAGTTTATAAATTTGTGGCTAAGAATTTTTAAAGAGAGTACTGTAGTCTGCATGACAGTTCTTGGACAACATCGCAAATAAATGAGTTAATATGTGGACATATTAATAGCCATACCTACTGTGTAACTCAGCTCTGCCTTCTCTGAGTGGCGCCAGTTCAGAAAGATGAAGAGTTCATCGTAGCATTTACCACAAAGGTCCCCACTGATTTCCCTCACCTGGAATTAGTGTTCTTCACAGACAAGCCACATGTAGTTACAACTTTGCTCCTCTCTGAGTTTCTGTCACTGCCTCTTCGACCTCAGGTTGGCCCTTCAGGTTGTTAAAACTGAATAAGTCGGGCCAGGGATTTAGCTCAGTGGTTCTGCCGCCTGCCTCACAAGCGCAAGGTCCCGAGTTCGATCCCAGGTACCAAAAAAACCAAAAACCAAAAAAAAAAAAAAACCCCAAAAAACTGAATAGGTTATGGGATGTTCGTTTTGCCTGTGGAGCTCTGGTTTGGACCCTGAACAGTCAGGGTTTTATATCCCAGTGGACCCTAGATGCTGTGATCCCAAGTCAAAGGCATTTATCTCTTCTCGAAGGAAGGAAACGGGGATAAGAAACCTCCTGTTGCTCTGCACACACTGAAGTGTCTAAAGTCTGCAGGTCTGAGTCAGCTCGGGCCTCAGTGCTGGCTTCTGGGGCGAAGGTCGTGGCTCTCCATTCAGAGAATTTCTGGTGGTCTAGTGCCTCCGGTCATGGAATTAGTGCATCAGTCAGATTAGAAATGCATTTGGGATTATCTAAAGAAAGTGTCCTCAGTGGTCAGGCAGTGGAAAATAACCTGATTGACTGTCTTGAGGTTTGCAGCAGACACTGTGGGAGCTGGGCCATAAGGCAGGAAACAGGCACAGAGCCCACGTGCCGAGGTCTTAGGGTGGCGAACTGTGATAGCAGACACCTCACTCCGCACTCCCTTCTAGCACTGTCCATACCTCAACACAGCTAAGATTTTAGAAGTGCTTGGTTTTAGAAAATATGAAAATATTTTATACTTGAATAAGAAATACATTGTTACATCTGCTGATTGCATTTAGTATAATTGCTACAGCGCCGTATCTGTGTGTATTACAGCCCTTGTCTTAGGTCACTGGACTTTCCTCGAGAGCCCCCTCTGTGGGATTGTGATTTGACTTCATCAGAACAATCTTTTTCCTTAAATTCTTTTATTGGTACACGTTAGGTGTACAGTACACTTACATTTATCATTGGGTGCTTGTACCTGTAAGTGATGTATCTTGGTTCTTATTTTTTCCCCATTCCCTGCCCTCCCTTCACTCCCTCCATCCCTCCCTATTTACAAAGACTTTGTTTCTATTTTTTTCCTTTTCTCATAATTTTTCCATTCCCTTCGTTCCTTTCCCCTTCCCCTCCCACTTCCCCTACCCCTTTGGGCCTATTCTTCCTATTTCAAATTATCAGTTACTGGTTGTAATCATTTTCATCCTTATTTACACTTTCAGTTTCTCACACCAGAGAAACTATTGGTAGTCACACATGTATGTCCTATTTATTTCACTTAAGAGTATTGCCTCAATATGCATCCATTTAGCTATAAATGTCTCTAGTTTCTCATTCTTTATGGCTGAGTAGTACTCCATTTTATAAAAAAACCCACATCTTCT